>CABFPE010000424.1:174448-186174 GCA_900660155.1 Hofstenia miamia
TATTATTATTATTATTATTATTATTATTATTATTATTATTATTATTATTATGTTATTAATTCACAGCTGAGATTTCACGGCAATAAGTCACCGGAATTTTGTAATCAATGGTTACAATAAATCTACATGTTTTAAATATTCTTTTTCTAACCAAGTACAAGCTATTGACCACAAAGTGAAATTTTCAATTACTTCAGCAAGTGCAGAAAAGATTAATCAAAGTTGAAAAGTTTTCCCAAACATGAATGTGAAGTGGAAAGGACATTGCAAAAGCAAGACATTTGTCATTATCACATCAAGAAATCAAATACATCTCTTATATTTGAAGCAGGTATATTTCTTGCATTTAAAGATTAGAGGTAAATAAAAAGCTAAAGCATTCAGGCTTTACTGAAAATGACAATTGAAAAAAAAATATTTTAGCAATAAATTGAGAACATCATTTATTCAATGTAATTATTTACAAATATATTTTCAGTTTTCGCGTTTTCAATTTGTATAACGAACTTGCAAACGGTATCATAAAAAAACTCTGAAATATATCATCTTTGTAAAGGATTCTGCACTGAAACTAATTTTTGCAAGAAATCTTTTGAATTTTTGGAGGCATATCTTACACATTATTTAATTGGATATTAAACTTATTGCTAATTGTTTGAACAATATATTTTATTAAAGACAACTTGCTAAATATTGAAATTTAAGTAGATTAAAAAATGTTAATGACAAAAAATTCTTTTAAGCAAAACAAAATATTTTCAAAATTATCATTCTGTTATTATACCTAAACAGCGTGGTGTTGCTTTTTTAAATGTCAAACCCTTTTCCCAAAATTTCAAACTCTTTTCTCCAAACTTATTCTAAATTTAGTAATCGTGAGCCATGGACATATCTATTAGTGAATGTAATTTTTATTAAGTCATGTTGCTGCGGTTTAAGTACTTGAAAAGTGTAATTAGCTTTCCTTGAAATTTCGATATTTGAAAGGTGCTTAATACTTTTTACACCTAATGTTTATATATTTCTAAAGGCTTATATACATATAGATTGATTTACATAACTCAGTGAGGTGTAACATCAGCAAGCTCAGAGGTAGTCCCGCCAAAGACAACATGGTTGATAAATTTTATTGAAAAAAATTTCTTTATGCTAAGTTTAATATTGCCACTAAATAGTACTATAAATATATATATATATATATATATATATTAGGAATGGAATAAGATAGGATGAGATTTGATCAGGCTGTGATCTTATTTTGAGTAAATGTTGAATCTGTTTCAGATTGATGACGAATATTCCAAATCCTAAAAGGTGATTGACATTAGATATGCTTACCGATACAATAGTAACATTGGTTTGTATGAACTTACAAATGGAAGAGCAGAATTCTGGAAATTTCTCTTTAAATTGCATTTTAAGGAAAAGAACATATAGATGCAAATGACCTGCTGTGAGATTATTTATTTTGCATCATATAAAATGCACTACAAGAAGTTCGTAATACAAAGATCAACTTAGTTTACAGAAGGTTCGTGATTATTATAATTATTAATACAATAATAGAGTTTTAACTAACTTACATCGTTTGATAAAATTTAATCTTTGAAGTCCAATCTGGTGTCTCAATTTCAATAAAAAGTAAGAAACCAAAATATATAGTTTCAATTCAATTTTGGCGCAAAGATTTTCACTAAAACGGAGCTAATCAAATTGAGCTTTTTTCTTGTATGTTAAAAATGCATACAGAAGACACTGTCCTATTTTTATTGTTAGAATACTCAATTAGGATACAAAAATCAATATTTTTAAAAATCTGGTTCGGATTCAAATCAGCAGGTTTGGTATCGGAATTCATCATTGATATATATATATATATATATATATATATATATAGCCTTAGTAAACTAAAGTGGTCACATGTACAAATATGACTATCATTAGTTATCGTACAAAGGATTTCATCTAAAGTTACTAGATGGCACTGGTACAATTAATAGTTCAAAAATATTGCCAAATGCTCGAGGAATGTGTAGCATACACAAGCTGCTTATATCCCGATTCATGGATCTTAGACCAAGATGAAGCAACCCCTCATACCTCAAAATCAACAAAAGAATTTTTTAACGATTATAATATTCAAGTAATGCAATGGCCACCGAATTCGCCAGATCTAGTACGCATAGAGATCGTGTGGCATATTCTGAAGGATTTTGTCGAGAAAAAATCCCACAAATCTGGAAGAATTAAAGAGTTACATCCTTGAATGGCAACACCAAATAACTCAAGAAGTTAGAGTCCGTTTAATGGGTTCAGTTTCAAGAGGTTTATCTGCGTGTCACGCTTTGCATTAGAATTAGAGCACAAAAATTATCTAAAATTAAGTCATTCTCAGTTCTTTAAAATTGTCATAGCAAGGTGTACTCTAAAAGCCTGTCTTAGCTACACGATTTAATCGGCACGACTTTTTTGTCGGGTGTTGTTAACACCCAAATTTTAGTAATTTTATGTAACGAAATCAATAAAAATATGTTATATAACTTAAATAATTAAAAAAATTTATTCTTAAGCATTGAATAACATTAATTGACACATTCTTGAAGCAATTTTGTTAATTTTCTACACATTGCTACCTTAAGTAGCTCACTGTGACAGAACTTCTCCATGCTAGTATATACGAAAATACAAAACAGGCCTTAATTCTACCTGATAATATATCTATCTTAACAACGCCTCTATTCAAATTGACCTAAGATGCAAAGCACATTTCAAATGTTATATGCGCAAATATTCCCAATAATTATATATTCCACTCATACTTAAACCTTTGATAAACTAGTAAGCTGAACCTAGGGCTGCAATTTCTATGTAATTGTAAACATAGAATCATTCACTCCTTTTAAGAACGGAGAATATAAAGAACAGACAACTTCGCTTTATTTCATAAATGCATACTCAAAATTATTTACATACCTTCATACCTCATGTACATTTCTAAAATCCTCAAAACGCGTACACAACTGAATGTAACTTCGAGTATTCAGAAGAACATCTCATCTCAATATACATATTTTCGAAAATCTTGCTTCCAAAAATAGTGAGAGGCGCCAGTTGTCAAGAGTACTTTTATAATCTGGTAGAAAAAATATTTTTGTTAATAAACGTGTCTCTTGTTCTTCTTTTATCAAATAGTTCACACGACCATCACACTTCCCTTTTAAGGGTAGAAATCACAACTATAATAACAAGAAAAATCCTCAGTGGACTTTGCATGTGGGGTTGCTGCAGCATTTGTGGGCTTCTTGCTATGTAACTGAATTTAACCACATACAGACGAGCTTCTACAACAAATCAATTTTTAAGGTAATATACAATTGAGTACAGAAATTCTTGGATATTAGATTTTCCATTTCCATAATAATATCCAATAACAGAAATCCTAAAATCAGAAATCATCGATATTCAAAAAAGCTACCTTCAAAATGTTCTAGTATTTCTTTTAAATCGAAAATAGGCAAAATCTCCTTCTACGTTCTCAATATATCCATTGCATCATATGGAGAAAAAGGATGTTCTGGAAAATGGTATCTAAGCATTTGAGTAAAAGCAATTTTTAAAGTTTTTACTCACTTTTATGTAATCTTAATTATGCTTTGTTTTGTGAAATCACAGACATTGGTGAACTTTTAGATATAAAGTCTTAATAAATTTATAAAGTCTCGCTATTATTTTGAAATTCTATGTATGCAGCTAACTTAAATATTAAATTTTTCATTAATTTTTAACAAAAGTGCAACAGAGAAAAATATTTCATCTAATACAAAATTCTCTTTCACGTGTAAAAATATTATTTTGTGATTTCATCAACTTAGTAAATACTTTGAAATACTATTAACCATATTCTTCAATAATTAACACAACAAACTTATCAATGTAAAATGTGCACCTGTGGTTCAATAAGTGGGCAAAATTTTTTGTTTACACAGAGTTGTTATAAAGCAATAAAATTTATGCAATTTTTAAGAACATATTTGTACTCCTATCTAGAAAATATTCGACTATTCATTGTAATTATCTTCTACTCTTTAATTAGAATTATTATGAGCATTTTATGTTAAACTATTATTGATACAGATAACAATGCTATTCGGTATGTATTTTTTACCGGGTAGCAAACTATAGGAATTCTTTGCCAGCTAAATATAAATATTTTGGAAACGCCAACATAACTTGAAATATTTAAATACCGTTTGCACAGTGTTGATCTTAGCAATTTTTGTATTTTCCATTAAATTTTCTCAGTGTTAGCGTGTCTTAATGTAGTGATTCTCTATATGTTTACCTTCCACTCGCATGTCAGTGCTGCTGTTTGTGTCAAAATCAGCACTTGCCCGCGTTCATTGTACAAATATTTCTTATAATTTGAATTATTATTATTTTGATATTTTATAATTTGTACAGATTGTTCAATGTAAATATATTTATTTATTTAATTATTTATTTATTCAATTATTTATTTATTTAATTATTTATATATTTATTTATTTATTGTCTCGAAATCTAAATATTTAAATTTCAAGAAATTATTGTGGGTTGCAAAATCCCTTTCCTTTTTCTTCAAATCTATTTTCAATTTCAACAGTAATTCTAATAAATTAAACATTCAGAAAGAATTTTGCATCTTCGATTTTCTGATTCATAAATTTTGAAAAAGCCTAAATTTTAAATTAAATTGTATATTTAAAAGATTTCGTGAATATTCTATTTGATTATAAAAAATATTGTTTATTTTTTATTCTTTTCAAACATTGTGGAAAAATTATGCATTCACAAATACATTTTAGGATAATTTATAATAATAACCCTCTGTATCAAGTTATTTTTACCAAATAATTTTCACACTTAGCTATTACAGCGGATTTCTAAAATAAATAACTTAATATAGACAAGAATATTACATTAACAAAAACTAACACTAGAGACGCTGGAGAAACAACTTCTCTTCACATGTATTTTTACTGAATCCTATGATTCAATCACAAAGTACTTTTTACTAATTTGAAATACATTACATTAGTTTATTGTGCATGCCAAGCTTTAGCAATGTTGTACAATTCCTTAGAAAGAACCATTATTTGTTTCAAGTTTTAATATTTTTCAAGTCCATTGTTGAGAGGAATCAAAACATTTAATTAAATCAAGAGACTTTGAATTAATCTAATCTGACAAAATGTTTCTTCTGGTCGTCTTAGAATCAGTAAAATTCATTTATACAATCACTAGTTATCATCATGTCTAAAAATATCGAAAAAGATGCATTGTTAACTTATAGTACAGTTGTCATCCGAGCCTAAGATCAATTGAATTTCATCAAAAAAAATCAATTCAGAGCAAACTTGTTTTACAAATTTCATTGCTTATTAAAAGCTATTTACTTAAATAATGGATGCAAATATTGCAGAATCACAGAGTTGTAGGATTAATCCGCTGTGCTTCTCGAGCTAATGTAAAGTTCATGTCCAGATATTATTCTTGGAGTCAGCAACGAATAAATTTAAAATCATTTACAAACTTGGCAGGAATAAATTCAGTATTTACAAATATATATTTACATAGGATATACATATGTACGCCAAATATTATTATTTTATTTGATTTTCAAAAAGCACTCCTAGTTTGTAAACATAGGCTTCAGTAAAAATATAAAATTACAACTTTAGGCAATAGCAATTACATTAATGTAATATTCATTTCAATTGAAAACATATACATAATTCATTGCTGAAAAAAGTGAAATCCAAGGTCTCTTTTAAGAGCAAAGTATAAAGAAGGCCAATATCAATAAACTATTTTATATTCCAACGAGCAATTCACTTTGATAAGCAAAGAATTTTCTTGTACTGGTTCCTTAGTTGAGACCACGACATGAGAAAAATGTATGAGTTGACTGAATAAGATGTTATCATAAATGTCGTTGTCACAGAGAGGTAAAGTTTTGGTTTAATATCAATGAGATTATATCTTAAAAGCAGCGACATTAGCGATCGCGGAGTTGGACAGATAACCTGCATAAAACAGGATAAAACTAATGCCTGTGCAATTGCTCTAAAATAGAAGCATTTAATTCAATGTTAGCTCCCATAAATCGCTTACATACACTACCATAAATACTCAGTTTTAAAAATGACTGTATTTTTAGTATGTATGTTTGTATGTATGTAAGCATGCATGTACGCTTTATTTCCTGTAATAAACAACAAAGTTGTTTGTAAAGAAGAAAGTGACAATTACTATAGGAACTGCAGGCAAGTTCCGCACAAGATATAAGTACATGCTGTATATACAAATGACTTCTTGAAGTGTACTGAACGAATCATTTGACGTGTAGTTTTGACACTTGTTTTAGATTTTAATCTTGGAATATCGTTATGAATAACATGATGTTTGTTGTTTACAATTTTGGACAATGTTCTTGTAAATTTCTCAACGAATGCACCATTAAGTTATATCCATTCAAGGAGGCTTTCTATATTTTTTTGTTTTTGAAAATAATCTAATCGGCTTCCGTAATTTTTTCTTTTCAATTTCTGATAGGCCTGGAACTGAAACTTCGGATGCATACATATATATATATATATATATATATATACATATATATATATATATATATTGGCAAAATATATGCTTGAAATAAATACAAAATATTTGCATCATACTCAAGATAATTGATAAAATAATGAACCTCTTCAAATCCTAATATTCGCTTCTTTTATGACATAGTCAACTGGGAAACCTCAAGAAAGAGAACCGTCAATATAAAACCCAGATATTTGAATTTCTTAGAAGTATTACAAGATTTATTGTCTAAATATTATTGGCAATTAATTAAAATCACTGCATACATAAAATTGTGCATTTTTCCTTTCATAAGTCATGAAAATATAATATGCCAACAAATGTATGTTTTAAGAAGTTGCCAAAGGCCTCATAATTTTTTTTTCATATTGTGTATACTTTCTAATTTACCATTTTGCATGGCAAACAACTACATAGAAACTAAATTTGGCATTTGTGCTTACATAAATCTTTTAAGAGAATTTTTATTAATTTCAACTGTAAAATTTACTCAAATTACAAACTTGGTATAAAAAAATTTAAATGAAATATTGCATTGACGTCCCAGTTCAATCCAAAATTTCTATTCTTAAACAAATGCTAAAAATTTCAGCTTTTTGAAATAATGACATTAAAATGATATTATTAATTTATTGCATCGAATCTTTGTAAATAATTTCTAGACATATGGAATTCTTACTGAATATTTTCAGCTTCTCATATAACATTTGTACTTATCATATTTTAAAAAACGTTGAACATAGAATTTTTAAATGCAATACATTTTAAAGAAATCACCGCTAGTCTACGAAATTATGCACCTCTCGTTGGATTTCTGCGTCTGTGAAATTTGCTTCCTTCGAAAAAGTGCGAATATAATTCCTCCATTTAATATAATCAAAATACAGGATGGGAAAACCCATTCAAATCCAACTTCAAGAATTGAAACTGCGAAGCTGAAATACTCGTCCAGCACAGCTAATTTGCAAGTTGTGTGGTTGTTCACTGCGATTTCTTCATATTTCTAAATGCATAAAAATATAAAATGCACCTTAAAGTATACACTTATAAACCAAAATTTTGAAGTTAATAGAAAACAAATCTCAGTCCCTGCAGTTGCGGATCGTGTATATGAAGTTTAGGCAAGCAAATATTTTTAAGTAGCAATCTACTTTGTATAAAACCTAATCCATCAATTATTTATTTATACATGAAATGCACAGAAGGCCATTTTTTCACAAAAGTATCTATAATGTTCATATACAAATCAGATTCCTCCTGCATTTCATTTAATAAATCTTTTTCAAGAGAAATTGTAAATAATTGCTGAAGTCTCTTTAAAGTTGTATTAATATTCTTTATAAATGAAAATGATCATTCGACTGACGCTACTGAAAGTCCAATAGTCTATTTTAAAGTAAAATATTTACAAAATTCCATTAAGGCATTTCAAAATATAGAATAACAAAATCTTTTGTTGATTTTCAACTGAAGGCATATTGAAAAAATGTACCCTATAATGTTATCTCACAAAGACGTTTCCATATGGTATGGTATTATTCTTTCCACCTTTTTTTATCGTTTCAGCCAGCACTAAGCAGATGTCCCAAAAAATTGATTGCAATTATATTAATTGAATTCCGTGACTACCAATTAACAATTAAATGATTGTTTTTACTAAATAATTGCAATTAATTGCATGCTAGATAGGCTATTAGCCTGACGGATTTTATATAAATGCACCAGGTTGTGTGATGTTTGAACGATTCATAAAACTTGCAAGAACTATTGTCTCATACAGATTTCTTAAGTGATAAGGGGTTAATAGACTTCCTGACAACTCCAAAAGAAGGTGGAGATATATATCTGAGCTCCGGACACACCTTGATGACTTAATATATGAGTATATATTAGGCAAGCACTGCTTGCCTTGCTTACACGTACTGGCTGCCTATGAGTTCTTGAAAAAAAAGATTGTAAAATATGATATTAAATAGAATGATATATTGTAAAATCAGTTTTATGGCATATCTATGGACTGATATCATGTATTGTAATGTTGACTTGTGGATTTATTTCAACCACTGGGTACATTTTTTTAAAATATTTCTAAAATAAATTATTTGCATTTTTTGAACTAAATTTTAAAATCGAAATTTTCGAACGTTAATTTTAGAATAACTCTATTGTATGTGTGCAATATGATATTATTAACTAGATTTGTTGAAAGAAAGAGAACATTGATCAAATAGATGGAATTTAATCACATTAACAAATATGAAAGTAGCAGCATATATATATATATATATATATATATAGGAGTAATGTGTTTCAAGAAATTTCTCTAGGCAATATATATATATATATATATAGAGAGAGAGAGAGAAAGAGAGAGAAATATATTTCTAAATTAGAAATAAACATACTTGTATTATTCGACACCATTATAAATGTCAAATTGCTTCAGCCAATATTCGGTTTGATTTTTTATGATTTTTGATACCCTATAATATTTTTGAGCAATTTTCAGAATTTGCTATCGATTATGATATATTGAATAGATGAATATTTTCGATTAAATAGTAGGATTGAAAATCTCGTAATACGAGTTACTTACGTAAATGGACGGAATATTTATGGCAAGACTGAAACCCCATGAGAATATCATGAGCAATAACACAGTTCTGCGTGAAAAGGCTTGGTACTTCAATGGGAAATTGAGAATTAGAAAACGTTCAAATGCAAAGCAAATCAATGAGAAGTTAGTTACACTAAAATATATGTATAAAGTTAATAAAAAACAGTTTAAAATGTAAATGCACTTACCTGAATGTGCAGTGGCCAACAAAGTTAAACAACTCACAGTAACCAATCTTCCCTTCAGAAAAATAATATATGAAATTCCAATAAACAGATACCACTATTAAGGACCCAATGTCAGCGGTGATTATATTTATAATGTAGACAACAAATGCGAAAGACAAAAACACAGGGTTTATTAGTACAAATACCGCGAATGAATTTGTTATGACGCCAATTAACCCATAAATTAAATTAAACCATGCCAAACTGTTAAGAAAAACCAACCATTCCTCCTCTGCAAGAGTTGTTTCATTCATTATTAATAATTGAATTTTATAAAAGTAATCAATTTATTGAAATTTCCAACCTATTAGATTGCTCGAACATTCAATATATTTATTGTTTTCGCCAATTAAAACTGATGTTGCGCAATCATGGAGCAGCATTTATCTAAAGTTTCTATAACATACACCTTATTTATAGACAATGTTGAGATGATTGGCTTACTTAACTCAACATTTTATTTATATTTATTTTCAATTTTATGAAAAATTTTAGGAAACTTAACATTAGAAGTACCAAATGTGTCAAAATGGACTCAAATTAAAATTTTGTTTACTTGTGTATGCATTCCTTAAAAACAACAGCAGGTATACTGTATACACCTCCAAAGTTATTGATAATCTATTTGAATTTCCATAAGTAAAAATTTTTTTATTCCTTTACATAATTTTTTAATTGAAATCCTACATTTAAAATGAATCTCAAGTAGTAATGGTACTTCTAGGGTTAAATATTATCAGTGTCTTGATTGAAATAACAAATATTTGTGCAATTATTGAATACTTACCGCAGAGATACATTAATATATACTGCCTGTAGTTGGCAAAGACATTGCTATTTATTATTAGTGAAAAATATTTTCTGATCATGGCTTGAATTCATTATTCACTATTATACTTAAACAATCATCCACTGAGGCTTAGCTGAATTGTATAATTGATATACTCGCATATATCTAATGTTGCTAATTTTTCCTCTCTGCAAGTCAATTGACGGATTAGGCATTTGCACTAATTATGAAAATTGACAAATGAAAGCAATGTTTTATAAATACAAAGTTCATCTGTAAATTGACTATGGCAGAGTTTATTTCTTAATCAGGAGGCCACACTATTTGAAGAAGCTTTAAAAATTTTATTGAATAATAACATTACAACATTTTAAGACTATACTGCAGAACTGGTTTAAATTTATAATCAGTATAATTAATGTATGATTTATCATTTTTCATTTTCTATGGAAGCTAATATACAAGAGTTTCTCCAAATTTAGAAACCATAATTGTAATTATTTGCAAACCACATGTTTATAGTCCTGCCAATCCATTTGCTCTATTGCTGCCATCTTATTCTGTTTGCGCTTGAAGATATCATAAATTTGATACTTTGTAAATATCTTTTGTTTAGGAGGCTGTTTCAAATTTCAGTGGCTTTTTGTAGAAACTGTTGCTCAATAGAATTTGCTAATTATGTGATTTCCAACTACCCAAACAAGATAGCCATCAGTTTAGACTTCACTACTCCTTAGAATTGTAATTAGTGGGCATAAAGTCTATGATAAAGTTTTTATTATTTTTTTGAACTATTCAATAGTGCATTTTTTTACAAAGATCATTTAAGAGTATAATTAATAATTGTGACATTCAAGATACAATTTTGTCAGTAACTTAATAAATATAATCAACTCTACCTTCAAAAAATGTAGCTGCATTGCATTTCTTGATTGGAGCAAAACCTTCAATTCAATGAATTTTGACATATTGAGAGACATTTTAGTATAATTTTGATAACAAAGCTTTAAGCATCAACAGCAACGAAATATACTTTAACTGATCGTGGGGCTCCTCATGGACACAGTTCTTGATCCCATCCTGTTTGAAATCTAATTAATGAAATGTAATAACTCAACAAGCAAAAAACAGTTAAATTTATCAATATGCAGATGATACTTGTCTTATAAACACTGATATAAAATCAGTTAATGAAACAAAAGATATCCAAATTGACATCAAAAATTAAAAGAGTATTTCACAAATAATTGATTGAAAATATAGACACAAATTCTAAGACGATCAGAAATCTGACATAAATCATGTACCAATAGAATAAAGTGAAACAATTGCTATTTAGGTGTTTTGAAACTGACGGTTATTTAAAATTTGAACAATTTTAATGGGTAACATTTGAAAAATGACCTTGGGGCTTAGATATTTCAAATATATATATATATATATATATATATATATA
>CABFPE010000424.1:199194-214822 GCA_900660155.1 Hofstenia miamia
GATGACAAGGCTCCTCCTTCATTTATGTATAAATTGTTGAAAAGGTATAGAGTGTTAATGTAGAATCATCACCCAGGCTGAGATGTGCTCCTGATGGTATCTATTTAGTACACAGTCTTTGCAGATTCCCATATGCGTAGTAATGTCTATCATTTTCCGAAATGTCTATCTCCATAATACTTTAGACTAGAATTAACTATCATTGCATTCCAACAAAGTATAACAACTTACCACCACTGTTTAGGTAGCTAAAAGAGATTCCAGTTTGATTAGGTGGGCATCTGCACAAAGCCAAATCCGTTCACCAAGGATCCATCCGCTGCTCCAGCTCCATATTCTAGCAACTCAGCTCAAGCTCACAAGTACAATTATTATTATGTGTGACTTAACTATCGATGTTAAATAAAACCAGTCACTATTCAACTTATTCCTCACACTCAATTGTGTTAATGTAGTAACCACAACAAGTAATAATGCATCAACACTAGCTGCTATACCAACAATTTAAAATTACATAACTAAAAAGCAGCTTCCTAACCTAGACTTAATACACTAAGTACAATAGTAACAAGGCATTACACTGGCTGCAACAAAATAAAAAGCGACTAGACTAAATAAGTAAAAACTAAGAGCAGCTTCCTAAACTACATTTAAAAATAATGATACAATACAATTAATAATGGTCATTATTGGTCAATTATGGATGTCCTAAGATGTTTGAATTTGTATCTAAAATAGGATAATTAGTATATCAACACACTTAGAGTTGGCTGAACAGCCTATTTTGAATTTGTTACTACATGCAAATCAAACAAAAGATAGCCAGCTATATGCAAGATTGAAAAACACCCTATCTGTAATCATAACTTAAATGAGGTTATTGATCAAAGGCTTATACTATAATCATTCCCCTCACAACAGCCCTGTAATTGCTACACCAAATGAAATGCATAGCTGCGCATTTTAATATAATCCAAACCAGATTAAAGAATGACAAAGCAAGTGAAATTCCGAGGAATTTATTCTATCACCATAATGTTTTGCTTTGTGCATATTTATATCATTTAATTACAAACATATTTATTGGGAACACAAGTACCTATCTCTTATTCAATTTCTGCAAGTCCTCATAGAATTTCTGCGTGGCTAAGTGTCGCTAACTAAAATAAATGTGGAGCGATTTTTCCGATATTGGTTTGTCAAAAAGTGTTAGTGGCAGATATTTGTTTAACATTTATTCAAATCACGTGGGGTGGCTAATTCTATTAAATGATAAATCAGAGTTTTATGTTTTTGAGTGAATGTTTGATCTTGGTTTCAACTTGCTACATTAAGATTAAAAATTTCTAATCATAATATGAGCATAGTCTCTTGAATAACAATTATTGAGGCATTGCTATAGTCTTGCAAGATCCTTTCCAATTCTGGTATGCATTTTTGATACGTTAATAGTAATAATTGCTTTAATATTATTATCAATGCATTCAGTTCAGTATAAAATTACATTTATTTGAATGTCTTTCCGACACTTTAGTTGTCAATACAGTACATTCTTCCCTCAAATGCACTACAAGTATTAAATATAAAACATTTCTTTTTTACTATTACGTTGCAGTTTGAACATGCATTACATAGAACCTATGAACTACGGACGAATTAGCATACAACACCCTTTCTCAAAAATCTTTGAAAAATTTCGCCTGCAAAAGTGTACAGTAATGGACATAAAGGTTGGGGCATACTATTTGACAAAATATTTCTTTGGAAGATTCAAATCGTAAATTTAATTTTCCGCATCTGGGTGAAGTTTTTTGTTGAAGGTTTAAATTTTTTCATTGAAAATTTAGTTCTCAAAATATACTTTTGTGAAGGGCCTCCTCAAAACAATGTCCATAATTCACAAGGTACGCAAAATTCACCAAAAAAATTGAATTCAGCCTAAAAATTTAACTGTAATCAGAAATTCTTGCATAACTGTGCTCAGATGTGTTAGGGTAATTAATATTCGTACTGTGATTAAATCCCATTATAATGATAGTTTTGATGTATTTAATTAACAGAATGGGATGTGAAAAGTTTTGAATTTTAATAACTTTGAAACTTCTGGTTACAACTATACAGAAGTTGGTGATTACACTAAACTTTTTACACTAAATTCGAATTTTTGATGAATTTTGCGTACCTTGTGTATTTATGGACATGGTTTTCAGAAGACTCCTTTGCAGAGGTATATGTTGGAGACTAAATTTCTGATAAAACAGTTAATATATAATTACAAATCTTAAAAAATTCACCCTGATGAGAAAAATCAAATTTACAATTTGAATCTTCACAGAAATATATTCTTAAATAGTGTGTCCCAAACTTTATGTCCATTAGTTTATTAATGGAAGTCAAATTTTAGATAGATAGATAGATAAATATTTGACTGGAGAAATAACACATGACAGCAGTAATTTACAAATTTGAAAAATTCAGAAAGGCATTATTGAGGTTTAATACATTACATTATGTTTAAGCAGTATTATCTTAAAGAGCCAATCCATGGTATAAACCATAGAATCTTTGATGCTTTTTCTAACTACGAAAAAACATCAAGAAATTAAGCCATTTGTAGAGTTTAAAAGAAATAATCAATATACAATGGAGTTCATAGTTCATATCAGTGCATATTATCATTGGAAACAGTAACAATTTAAACAACAAGAACAAATTGCTATTAAGAAATCTTAAAAAATATTAGATTTATAAGAGATAATCTCAACCGCATATAGAATATGAAACAACTAAGGAAATACCAAATAATATATAGAGATATATGTGTTAATCAATTGAATTGCACAGTCTTATGTGCATGGAAACAGTCATAGAAAATTAAGTATGTACTTCGCAAATAAACTTTAAATATTTCCATAACACATCATTTGAAATCTCATATGTAAAAGGTTTTTGAGAGATTGAATATTCAAGAAATTAGGTTATAATGATGTCTAACTCTAACACACATCCGTCCATCATCTTCTGTAATATTATCGAAATCAACTCACAATATGTGAAAAAAATTTCGGGATTGCTTACTGTTTAAATTTCTATGAAACTAATTTGCATAGCATATTAGACGGAATATTTCTTTCTGCACAATAATTCTGTTCAAAATAGTGTACAAAAATCAATTCTATGTGTGATCTTAATACACAATATATTACATGAAAATATTTTTCAAGATTACGCAAAATAGAAAAAAAATTTTACAGAATAAAAACCATAATTATGTAGAATCTCCTTCCAGGCCCAATTACAAACAAACTAAATCTTTAATTTAATTTCCAATGTGTTTGGCAGGAAGGGACCTAACTAATAACTGTTCACAACAATAAATGTTTGTATTTCCTTAACTATAATTAAGGATGTAACCACCATTCACTATTTAGGTGAAGTATCCATGCAGTTTTCCTCTCCAATGGGCTTCTGCCCAACGCTGTTCTCCATGCCACCAATTAATCATCTTTGACATCTACTTTGATGTTTCACCAACACTCAGCTCAAGAAACATTTATTATGTGTAACCTAGTTTACAGCAGTGCTAATAATCTGCATGACACAACCCGATTTCTCTCTTTCTCATGATTGGGTGTTATTGTATGAAGTAAGTGATTGAATAGAACCTTCATTGTGTTATGCAACCTGGCATGACACTAGCTGCTCAATACATAACAAATAGTTAGATAATAAACAACGACAGTTAACAATTGCCATTACACAAAACTATCAGTGAATAATTATATAATTCACAATCTTACACTGAGTTGCTTCTATTTATACTATAAATCGAAACAAGTGCATGCCCCTTTTAAAATTTAAATTCAAGTAGACTAGTCGGCGTGTTTTCGCTAAAATTAACAAAGAGTGATTCGTCCTCAGATTTTTGTCAAATGGTTTACCGAAAGGAACTTGCTTGTACATTTGTATATTAAATCTTAGGTAGTTAATCGGTCACAATAAATGCTAATTAAATTTTTCTTTTACATTTTCCTTTGATCTTAGTTCTAGCATTTTATTCTGCTGGATTATGCCACAATTACACTAATAAACATAAAATTTTAATATTTAATAAAATGTATACTGTTTTGTAGAGAATTTTTTGCTGATTTTAAGGATACCCTTCACTACTTTGACGATGCCTCAGTTGCAAATATCTTTAAGTAGAAGAAAAGTCGGACAAAGTTCAAATTTTCTGTCTCTACTCGATTTTCAAATGTTTATAACTTCCTTAGATCTTAACAAAATTTAAAATTGCTATATCCTTTAACCCAAAATACATTAAGTTTATTATCGTTGTATCAATTAACTATTCTACTTTTTTAAATGAACTGTACGTAAATTAAAATTAGCCACATTAAGACCACAGCACCTGGTGGACGTGAAAATCTTAAAATATCATTATTCAAAATTACAGTGCAATTTTAAGAGAACGTTTTCCTATTTACTTGCAGTGTTTTATCGTTTTTTCATTTATGCATATTTCAGCTTTTACACTTTATGCATTACAACATGAGCTAGGAACATGTTTCAGAAATTTAAAAAGAGCAAATTCATTTTTCGATGCTTCATTTGACTTATTAATGATAAAATTTCAACTTGCTTTTGGTTTTGAAATGTGTTGTTCTTGTTCAAGTCATCCTGATTAGTTTTGTTATTGTTGTGCAAAATATAAAGCCGTTTAAAATGTCATTGTCAATTTGTGAAACAATTGAGAAGCGAGAAAACGCCTATTTTTAACCAGAAAAAAAATTGTGAGCGGGACAAAAATTTGTACAATGTGTGCAAGTAGTTGTCTTTATGGTCAAGAGGATCAAAAATAGATTTTTTTTCAACCTGCTGTTGAATGAGTGTCATTACCTGAGGGCCGAGGAAATTCTGTTCCCAACTTAGTCACTGACTCTTCTGATTGTGATTCATCAAGTAACGAATATAATAGCGACGAAAGTTTCAACATCTCAGTAAAGCTCCTGAACATATTTGTCAAAAAATTTAAAATGGAATTGTGAAGTAGTTGAAAATAAAAAAACAGAATTTCCAATATTTACGTTGGTTTTTGAAAAGGGAAATATGATTCTCCTGAGTGTAAATGCACTTGGTATATTGTCACATAGAAATAGACTACAAAACCTATTTTTCTTCTCTTGAAAATATTTGTTATTGCTACTATATTCTTGGAATGTTGATGAAGCTAGACTTTATTATTCTTAATGATCTTAGCTAATTTAAAAAAAGCATTAGACTAAAACAGATATATTTCGCGCAACTTCAGCATCATCAATTTATAAAAATTTCCTCTAAATATGCACTATTTTATTAAAATATATCATTATGCAATTAAACTTTGATTAGAGGTAATTTATGCTGATATATGTAATCATCTTTGGTGTTAAGACTTGGTTGCATTGATCTTATGTATATACTTTCAATTGCCTACCAAACCAAAAAATTGGCATCTATTTTTAGATGAAAATTTACAGAGTTTTAAAGCTTTTCTAATCAACAAGGATGGACTCCAGACAATTTCTGTGGAGTTTGCAAAAGCTTCAAAAGAACCCTATGAGCTCGTGTCCAACATTTAGAATAACATCGAATACGATGTAAATCAGTGGTCCATAAGTGCAGATTTTAAAATGATTGGAATTCTAGCTGGGAGGTAGTCTGAGTACACTCAGTATAATTGCTTTTTATGCAAAAAGCGTTCAAGACTGAATGGCTTGATCGAGAACAGAATAATCCAGGTGAATTCAACATCAACATAGCTAGAAAGCCATTAATCAACTGCAAAAAGGTTCGTTTACCTCCATTACACACAAAACTTCTTGTAGTGAAAAATATTGTCAAGTCACTTGTCCGAAACTCCTTAGCCATGGAGCGGTTGACGCAAATTTTCCCAAAAATCGCAGTCTGTAAAATGTCTTTAATGGATCAGATATTCGAAAAATATTGGCTGGCCACGAATTTGAAGATTTCTCAAATCTCAATTAAAGGAAGCATGGATACAATAAAAAAGTTGTTCCGTAGTAATCAATATAAAGAAATTGTAGAAAACTTTTGAAAATTTTGAAAAGCTCGGTGTTTACATGAATTTGAAACTTTATATATTGAGATGCCACTCGAACTTCCCGTCAGCTTTCCAACAAACACGGAGAATGGTTTCACCAATGTATTCAGGCAATGGAGAAAAGATACATACATGGAAAAATAGCTAAGTGAACTGATTTTTGCTGGCTATTATTTCAACTTGTAAATTTTGATTTCAAATTTTAACAATCAGTTACAATAAATATTTAGTAATGAAAATTATAGTTCAAGTTACAGAAAATCTTCTTTAAAAGAAGACTTCAAATGAACTCTTGCTCAGACTTGATTATGCTAGAAATACAGTAATTTTCAGTTGAATTTCTTTTAAGGGCATCAAGAATCTGGTAAAATTACATGTACTGAATTGAGAATTCTCCTTCTTGATACCAAATACAAAAACTTCCTATACATGTAAATAAAATGTTGTAACGTTATTAATATGTTTAATAATAGTATTTTAATATCCTCACATGTAAGAGTACAATTGGCAGTAATATTTGATGTAAAACACACAGTATCATTCGAATTAAAAAACTGGTATGATATTAAAAATCGACCTACAAAAATTCAATGTAAATCATTTTTATGATTTTGATTTTTTTCTGATACATTGCGGATATCTTATTGAGTTGCTTTTTCTTCTCGAAATTTTGATCTAGAAAAAGCTCTTGGTTGCTGTTTGCTGTTACAGCTTGCAATTGTTAACAGCCGTGCTGTTGGGAGCCTTGCTTATGTACACTGCACAGTTGTGCGAAAGATTTAGTAAGTAACATGTCAATTGACTAATATCCCTAGTCGAAAATTCTTTGAAATCGTTTAAGAATCTTTTCACAAAATTGGAAAGATTTTCAAAGATTCTTTAAATAAACTTTAAAGATTTTAAATTTTCTTACATAAACTTTAAAGATTAACAAATATTCTCAAAGATTCTTTAAGATTATTTAATATTCCTAAAGAAAATTTAAAGCACCCTTAAGATTTTGCAATTTTATTTAAGAAAAATTAAATGAATATATATATATATATATTTATATATTCATGTCAAACTTATAGCAGCTGATATTATTTTTACATTCGTTTGTCTGTAGTGAAATTGACGAAGATAGTGGAAGGTAATTTATTGTTTAGCTGCCAAAGCAATTTTCTTGGCCGTAGCCGGCCGTTAGCCATAATTTTTTACTATAGTCGGGGATTTTTGCTTTTACTAAGTGCAATACTGAAATTTTCAATGCAACAATTGAAACATATCCATAGTTTGAACAATTACAGAAAATCATAAAAACGGTTGCTCGAACACAATGCAAAGAAAATTCATGGAAAAATTTTAATGTTGAAAAATAATCAGTGAATTTTGAAACATATTGCAAATAACTAAAAGAAAAAAAAGGATGATACGCGTCAGTTTATAAACAGAATACAGCAACTATTTCGCGGTTTCTGAAGAACTATGAACATTTCAATGACATGTTGCTGTATCTTTATAAAATGATTTCAAATGTTCGTACACTCACTAGTTTTGAGTCCTGATATATAAATATTAATACAATTCATTATTACGTCCCTGTATTCTCAATATTGCAATGTATTATGTGTGCTTCTTAAGCCTACATATAAACTAAAATATATTTGTGTTAATTATATACATACATATACAATATTATCACTTTTATGATTAGACTTCAAAGCTGAAACAACGTGTAGCAATTGCAATTTATGTATAAATTTTAGCCAGTATTTTGGCCGTGAAACAAAATCTAACTGCTAAGCCGTGGGCGTAGAACACTAAAGTGATTCACTTTTTCTTTCATAGTGTTGCACTTTCAAATATAAATTTCAAATACAAAATATAGAACATCTCAATTATGCTATTTTCAATTTAATAGTGATATTTTTGCAATCAAATTCAAAATTTTGCAATCAACTCGATTGAGGGTGTTTGTCTCTTTGTGTTATACATTAAAATTTGTTGAATTGTAACGACAAGTTGTATAAAAATGTGAATCATATTTCTATAAAGCTGAAATCTGAATATCCTTAACTACTTAAAAGTGATTTCAAAGAAAATAATGCTAAAAACTTGATGTATTATAATGAAGTAGATCAACAGTTTGCAATAAAGATAAGAATATTACAATGTAGATCAAATTTTTGGCAAGATGAGGCAAAGTATACAATGAGTAAGTTATCTCCAGCCTCTGTAAGCGCATTCCGAGGATTGAGATCGGCGATATATCTTCTAGTACTAAGATTAGGATGGAGAAGTAGCCTTCTACCGGGTTTATTTTCGGTGAGTAGGCTACGACAAATCAGTGTTTTCACTAATTCCACTGAAGTTTTTTGATTAATGTGTATGGCCAAGTACCTTCTCCAGCTAAGAGTAAGGAAAATTCATCCCTAAATTCACTGAATTTTTCCTTTATGCTTCTCATTGAAGTTTGATGGAGAACAACTTTTCCATTGTCATCAATCGCAAGTATGATATTCAAGTTGGTATTTTTACTTTTATGTAGACGGACAAGCGTTTTTGCTTCGACAGCAGATTTTCAGAACCTGGGGAGAAAGAGCCAGATAATATTTTCGTCTCTATTTGTTAGTTCATAGCAAATCTCTCCATTTTCTTTATGTTAGTTTCAATATTTTTGCTAGCAGGCTGGCATCACATCATCTTGTAAGTAATTAATATACGATACAGACGCCTATAAACATTTGATTGAATTACCTGACTTATTGGAAGGATTTCCTTCAAACACACATACTACCTTTCGCATTTGTGTCATTTTCATCCTCGATTTTCTTCTTATGAACTGTTCCAATAAATGTTGTTCTTTTGATTCCTAAATCAGCCGCAAGCTGCACATAATCCCTGACAGAATCTCAATTATAGTTTTTCTGAATTCGCCGGTTATTTTCACACGCATTTCTTAAGCTTTCGAAATTTAAATGACCACAATGGCTGTAATAATAATCGAACTTCAATCAAAATTTTATTTTTGTTTGCAAAAATGCCATAGTTGACAGAAAAATTGCCACTATTGAGTAAAAAAACGTCCATGATGATTGCAAAAATTTCATTAATGAAGGGAAAATATTTGCTTAAATATTGCTTTCATAAATTTTAAATATTTATATCTCTTACACATAGGAAGCAGTTCTGCAAAACACCGTTGGCACAACATCCTCGTGTGTGTTGTCATTGCAAATAGGATATCCAGCAAATCGGGGTGAAAATTCAATATTCCTCCCAGGAGAGTGAACGTTAATAGGAATAATTTTGATTCTGTCGTATTCACACGTTCCCTCGCATGAATTTCGAAAGTCTAAGTAAAAGTCTATTACATTTTTACAAGTGTGGCTGACTTCATATTCCCATCCATAAAGACGCTTAGAATTTCAAACCAAAATACCTAGTATTATTAATTATTATTGATAAATAAATTTCAAATCAAACTACAATAGCAACTTACAAAATATATGATAATGTCAACTCGATGGGACTCCAAGAACTATTGTTAAATTATTACTTTTTTTCATTTGATCATTAAAACATCTCTCACTTTTTAAGAATCTTTGGGCAAGAGCACATACCTCAAAACAATTAAATAATTTATATTTATGCAATGTCAAATTGATTAAAACTGTAGAATTTGTATTTGGAATTATAATTTAATTCATCTTGAAATTCCTATAGACAATACTCTGCATATATATATATATATATATATATAAATATATATGTATATGTGTGTGTATAGCATAAGTGTTCATAATAATTTGTCCCCTACTGTATATTGATATTTAAAGGGAACAGTTCAAATGTTATGCATCAAAAACTAAACTAATAATTTTTTAATTTTCTTGGCTCTCTTAAATATATATATGTATATACATATCAATAAAAAAAAATATATATATATATACATATCAATGTTCCCTATTAATGATCCTATTCCCATTTTATTGTCTTCTGGTATTATTTATTCGTACGACTGTAATGAATGTTCAAGTTCATACATTGGCGAGACTAGAAGGCATTTGGAAACTCGGGCTAAGGCACATATAAGTGGGTATCTACAATCCGAAAGATTTTTTGAAGAAGAAGAGTGTATTATAAACTATCGGTAAGGGTAAAAATGCTAGTAAAAAATTAAAAACATTAAGCAAATTGTTTCATTTTATGTGAGTTCTTGATTGAGAGTGAATGAAGGATTTGAAAAGCCGGCTAGTCTTAGGTGTCATCTCATACATTTGATATGTTCTAATGTCATGATTCATCGTTCTTTCACGTGGTACGATCGGATACAGGTGATGTCGAGGATTTCGCATTCTATTCCAGAGTTTATTAAATAAAAGTTTCCGTCTATCGTAAAGGGAATTTTTTCTGAAAAAGGCAGGCTTCAGGATATCCGTGGTCGGGGAGTATAATATGGAATGCCCCTTTTGGATTCTTTCAATATTGTCTGATTGTTTCTCAGTTAGGGCGTGATGCCACAGTTGACAGCAGTATCCCGCTATCCTTCGAATTAGGTTGCAATAGATTGTATATCCATCATTTAGACAAACCCCCACTCCTAATTGCCAGTCTGAGAAAAATGTAATCTTTTTAAGCATTTAGTGATAATATGTTTTGTGTTTTTGTCCCATAATAAATTTGCTTAAATGATTACTTTTAGTAGTTTTGTGGATTCACATCATCATTGGGGTATTGGACATGTTTCAAAAATGAAGTAGTTATTTCTTTACGCTTATCGCCGTTTAAAATTATTTTGTTTTGAACACACCACTCTATAACTTTCCCAAACGTTTCTTGTGAATTATCAATATCATTTGGTTTCCATATTGACCAAAAGTTAGTGTCATCTACATATTTCATGTGTTCTTGCGTATCTTGAAGTAGGGAGTTTATGTGAATAAGAAAAAGCCACGCTCCTAATTTTGTTCCTTGCGAAACGCTCGCCTTAATTGTTTGCCATTTGGATAAGGTACCGTCCGGAAGACGAACACTCTGTCTACGTTCTGTTAGGAATAATCTTATCCAAAGCATTGTGTAATTATCAAGCCCAATATCTGAGAGTTTGTTGACAATCATTTGGTGGTCGCCAAGATCGAAGGGCTTTTTAATGTCAATGAAAAATTTTCAAGTGCTTCAATCCACAGTGATATGCATTTATAAGAGCCGTCGTAGTTGATCGTTGCTCAATTGCCCTAAATTGAGATCGGTAAGATGTGCTTGAAACTTTTTTTGAGCCGTTTTCTGATAATAATTTCTTCCATTATCTTCGATATTTGTTGTGTCAATGATATAGGACGTAAATCAGTGGCTAAGATATTTATTGTCGTTTTTTTGGTATGCAAGTAACAATAGCTGAAGGATTGGTTAATAAGAATGCATATTGGCAAGATTAGTTCATAGGCAAAATCTCTAAGAATCCAGCTGAGAATGTAATTCCCATATGAGTCAGGGACTTGTGGTTTGGATGTCTTTGTGTTTTTGAGGTACTCAAAAACTTCTATTTCGTTGATGAAGATAGGTGTTTCATGTTCTTCGGATAACATATTGGTATTGGTTAATGGAATGCGTGATTCAGTGATGGACAACAGACTTCTGCTTATCTAATTTACACGCTACTGAGGATCTATTGTGTTTAATTCCTTATTCAATGGCAAGCTATGCCTTTCTGGTTAGATACTCCAGTCAGGTATTTGATGTTTTTCCACAATTGCCTTGAATTGTTTTCAGCTTTGAAGAGTACAATTTGGGAGTTGTAGAAATTATGCCTATTTTCTTTGAGTTTTCTTTGGATCTGGTTTCGTAGCCTTTTATACTCACACACATTTAGTGATTTCAGCGCTTGTTTACGTTTTTTAATGAGTTTCTATATATATATATATATATTGTAGCATCATCCAAGAAAGAACACTCAAAACTCTATCAATGATTTATGTTAATTCTTGGAAAATGCATTTATTAATTTTGATAGTTTAATTTCGGCAAGTAGTAGTCGCCAAATTGGTTTGACAAAATTATGTGTGGACGATACGCCTGCACACAGTTCTGCAAAGCCACGCGGTACGCAGAAATTTAAACCGTGGGAAAACCAAAATTGAAATAAGGCGACTGGTACTTGTTTAGCAGCATTTAATCGGTAAATATGTTTTAGTAAATTTTGTATAAATAGAAAACCACGAGCTGTGAATATGATGAACATTAACCTCGTTATATTTTCATTGATTATTGCGGTTTGATTAATTAATACTTTATGCGCAGCTAAACGGTTTTCTGTGTGCAACAATCGTAGTGCTAGCAGTGAAGGAGCAGTTAATGGGTATCGCGCTCGATTGTTGTACTGCAGTTAGGTTATGGATAGGTGTAGGGATTTTCCTCCCGTTTGGCGCGCACTCAATTCAGTTCCTATCATGTAGTAACAAATGCAACAAAGGCGTTTTTGCCATCGTAAGTAAATATTACTATTTACATTAACCGAGTTTTAGATCTAAATTATGACGAATAATGTGACCGATAATGTAACCGATTTTATAGTTGTTTTAATAGTAGTTTGTAGCTAGCCTTTGTATATAGTTTTTTGTAGCTAGCGTTGTGTCTTATTTTTAATATGTCAGTAGTTTGTAGTTAATAGTT
This sequence comes from Hofstenia miamia, assembly GCA_900660155.1. Classification (NCBI taxonomy): domain Eukaryota; kingdom Metazoa; phylum Xenacoelomorpha; order Acoela; family Hofsteniidae; genus Hofstenia; species Hofstenia miamia. The sequence continues at coordinate 211,955 of CABFPE010000424.1, forward strand.
TGTATCGTAGTTTATTAAATGTAGGAAGCTGCTCTATATATATTAAATGCTTTTACGTAATAGCAGCTAGTGTCTGTCATTGCAAACAACTACTGACATTATACGAATAGAGCTTGAGCACTAAGTCGATTTGTGTTCATAGTTTATTTCACTCATTAGGGCACACATAACAAACGTAGTTTTCATGAGACTGAGCTGAGTTGGAATCACAATGGATCGAATCTGTAACTACGAAGTGGATGGAGTTGTTGGCAGTTCTGGCGAACCTGTTATGATCTCAGTGACTTGGCGTCGGGCAGTGCGCCCAGAGATTTCAGTACTCTTCAATCGATGAAGTATCTAAACAATACTACTTACTAATTGTTATTGGAACATCTGTTAATGCAGTGTGGAATATACAATTAAAGGACAGAAGAGGAAACGTAGATAATACTTACCCCGTGATAGCTGGCGCTGATCCCTGGATTGATTCTCTAAATAGATTATCTAGCTATGAAGTGTTAGTTTCACCTGGGTAGCGATATTACAATATGTCTAACAATGGTTTGTCTAGAGATTTGGTTTTACTTATTGAAATGATCTACAGAGTTTACATCAAGTGGAATTTACATTGACTAACGAATTTACATCGACCAGAAATAGGACAGAGCTTTTCAATTGAAGAAAATGGGAAGAGATATCATTGATAGCCAAACCCAAATTCGATTGAAAATACACTTTATTCATTACAAATGAATATTTTTGAATTTGAAATTATAGTAAAATTTAAAAAAATTCCATTGAGCTCAGAAATTTCTTGCAAAAATAATTAAGTTGAAACAAACTCTTAGTAGTATTTTATACTGGTAGATTGTGAAATCAAATTGAATAAATGTAAAATATTACTTCTTTGTCAACTTCAGATAGAAAAAGATAAAGTTTCTGGAATTACATAATTGGTTTCATATAATCCTATGATTGTCCTCACCATGATATATAGGACATTCGAAAGGAATTTTCATGCTGAAAGTGGTCGATATATACTCCAGTCAATGTAAATTCTGATCTATGTAAATTCTTTAGTCTATGTAAATTCTGGTCGATGTAAGCTCTGTACGCCATTGAAACACTGAAACATTCGTCAATCGGTTCTCTTGTATAATTTACAAATGCAAGCCAGGATTCAGAAAAGGAGCCAATCAATATATTAAGTCAATTGGTTTGATCAAGTTTTTTCCAAAGAGAATTTTGGATGATTCTGATCTGTTCATTCTAGTATTAAAGTTCCTATTGTTTCCGAAGGTTGTATGTTCTATGAAAAGACCGATGGATAAACGTTTACAGCCTCCTAAGGCTGGTAATGGTTCGGGTGATTTATAAAGTGGAGGATGTGAAATGAAGATTTTATCGAGGATTTTATTCTCGTGAGTAGCAAAGTTCACCACTTGTTTCAGTTTGATCAGAAACTTGCCGTTCAATTGGTTGAAGTCTCACAGACTATAATTGCATCGTTTGGGTGCTTTTTAACAATTAGATCTAATTCTTTTCTCAGATAATTTTTCATTTCAAATTGATTCTGTTTATCACAGAAAGGATGATATGCCAAGCATAATATAAACCCTGAAATTGTGGAGGGAGGAACTATTCTAACTTACAAAACCTCCCTTGTATCACTATTGTGACATGGGTAAATTTGTTTGAAGGATATCGATTTATTTGTTTTAATGTAAAGCATAACTCTGCTTCCTTGTTTGTCTGTTTCTTTCAAATTTCTGTTTCTACGAATCAGGAAAGAGTATTTGTTTAGATAAAGCAAGGTATTGGGATAAAGTATGTCAAGTGAGTTTCAGTAATCATCACTAGGTCAGGGAATTTTGAAATGGAAACCATTGCCTGTAATTCGTCTAATTTGTGGATTGAGCATTGCTTAAGAACATTGAGGGACGTAGTTATATTTATATTTCTTGTTATCCACAAAAAGCTTGAGGTTTCTTATCTTGATGGTGCTTTCGGGCGTACCTTGTTTGATAAGTTCATAGCGCGTTTTAAGTAGTTCCTTTTCAATATAATAATCTTGTTTAGATAATACCGGCTTTATGATTACATTTTTGGAAAACTTTTTTAGTGTATGTGCTTTAGATAGTATCTTACGCGTCTCCCAAATATTATTGAATTTAACAATAATAACCCTTTTCCTGTCAAATCAATATGTTTTAATATCTCTTATAATTCTTTCAAATCATCCAATGCCCTTTGTGTATGATTATTAGATTGTTCCGGGAGCGCACCAAAATTCCACTTGATTTTTGTACCGTTCGTCTTTTTCAGTTCTGATATATATTTGCGCATTACAAGAAATTTAAACAGTGCCATGTGACGTCAGCAAATAACTAGTGAAAGTGCGGCGTAGATTATGCACTATGCTTAACTGTAAGTGAAAGTTTTTTACAAATTTATATATCTTAAAATTAATAGATTATCTAGCTCATCATCAATTGCTTAAACGCTATTGGTTTACTATGCAATGCAAAAAAAAATTTGTTTGTAGCCATAGTTGTTCACGCGTCAAAATTTTGCAAAAAATTTTATCCCATATGTCAATTTATAAAGGGAAAAATGAAGTAGATGCAATTGAATATAATTTCATGAAAATTTCAACACGCGAATGTTCAAATACATCATCAATTCTAATTGGTTAATGCTAATACTATAAAATAATGCAAAGATCATATCTATATCATTTGAATTTCTCACGTCAATTTTCATTTAATGAATTTAAGAGGTAAGTTAAGTCGGGCGAACAAGGGAAATACCTTAAATTATATAATATTGAAGAGGATCAAGACAAATTTTTTCTGGCAATGTGTGTAATAGACGCATTTAAATTAT
>CABFPE010000424.1:221577-232290 GCA_900660155.1 Hofstenia miamia
ATATATATATATATATATATATATATATATAATTTAGGTATATAGAGAGATAGAAAGAGAGAGAGAAACTGTTGATTTCTAAGGCGCCGCACAAAAATACTACTTTTGTTGCTAAGCCCATTTTAGCGAGCAATGTCTTACGATAACTTCAAAATAATTTGAATTTCTCCACTGTGATTTCTTATCTTAATTGGCCTAGCAACAAAAGTTGTATCGGCCTAAAAGTTAATTTATAGTCATGAGTGAATACAAGTTGGAGTGGGTGCATTGTTTTGGAATGTCAATTAAACAAAAACGAAAGTACATTCTAGTGTTTTGAATTGTTGTTTTGTTGAAAGAGGCCATTTTGAGAGCAACTCCAAACAATCAAAAAAGCCTTCCATAGAATGATTTGAATTACAATTGACATTGACCTGGAAATTCTAATAAAAGGTACCTTTGAAGCTCGGAATTATATTTTATTGCTTTACATATTTGAATTAGTACTAAATTTTGTGGGTGAATAAAAAAATATTAATAGTATTTTTCGTTGATGTGTATGCTCTCTTTTGTAAACCAATTTTAGGACATTATTAACCGAATCTATAATTTTTGATGTTTTTACTTAGCAAAGAATTGACGTTTTAATTATTAGTAAGGAAGTTTTCTCTTCAAAGCATGCAACAATTTAGGATGCATATTTATAAAAATTAAAACTAAAGCAGCAAAATCATCCATGCACTAGATATTATTAATATACTGAGTACATTACACACACACATGAGTTGTATAATGTTAATGAGTTTTTCGAAATAATTCAAGATCATACTGCAGCCAAGATAAATACTGTTGGCATAAACAACAAATTTCTGTTGATTTGAATTGATATCAATTGATATCATTGAGCAAATGATTTTGAAAATCGAAGACTAAGGCACCAACTTTTATGAAAGAATAAGAAAATTATTGCAGATCACTACAGCAAATTGAAAAAGCAAAATAGTCAATAGACTACAGAAGGCCAGTAAGATCATTAGTCAAGGCAAACATTGAAAGGTTGACATGACGGTAAACTAACAATGGATATTTTCATAAAAGATGCACTTATTCGCATTCAAATGGCTGCAATCAAAAGAAGAAATAATGAATTTTGTGAAAGCATTTCACGTCAATAGAAAGGCAATGAAACACAGGTTGGGCATTTATTAAATTTCACATAATTCAACTAGATTTGTTTTCTTGTTTGACTTTGTTCAAGCTTCTGTACTAATGGTACAATTTTTGTTGCAAAGTTAATTATAATAAGCAATGTGATAAGATAAACTTGAAATATTGGGAATTCCTCCAATTCATTTCTAATTTGAATTGATTCAATAACAGGTTTTAACTGTTATTTCAAAGTATAGCGAATATACAAGTGCAAAAATTACCTGCCCTCAAATTATTAAAGATAAGGTATTCTTCAGAAAATTTTTCATTTCAAATGAAATATAGTAGGCATGCTTTAATCCTAATCCTTACAACCTTTTTTATGCACTCCTAAGGTATACTTTTGATATAGCAAGGTTAATGTCATGAAGTTTAAAACAAAGGTGTCATGGGATAAAATGTTTGAAAAAATTCAAAAAAAAAATTTTTATCCAGACATTTTTGCAGTCGTCAGCATTTTTTTCCAAAAAAGTTTTATAAATATGATAATAGATGTCTTATGTCAAAATGGTTATATTTTTGGGCTACTTTTAATTTTTTTTCTATTCACATCACAAATCATAAGGTCTAGTAATAACTTAAGGCATATTAATTTGTAGTTATTAAAGCTGATGTCAGCATTTTTTGTTTCTGTCTAGTCTATTTTATAATTCTATATTAAAATAAATGTCAATCACCATTGACAAAATAGTTAAAATTCCGTGAAAAAAAGAGTTTTTGCCTTAAGATTTTCACAGAATGTGTAAAACTAAATTTTATGCAGTGAAGAGTTCATTCAACCTCAAAAAAAGTTATCTATAAAAATTCAAATGGGGGTCGGTAAATGTACTCCCTTGTGAAGAATAGGGTTAACCTCGAGATAAACAAAATGTCACTTACAATGTTTTTTTTTAAAGTATCAACTCTCTTCCCACTACAAGATTTTCGTAGGCTTGAAGAATGTGATGGTTTTAGTTTTTTGGGATGGATATGGCAAAAGGCACAATTGAATATATGAAAAGGACCCCAATTCTAGTTGCAAAATGAGGCGGTAATTGGTAGAAGGGCACTGAATAAAAGTTTTTATTGTGGTGCAATTGTTTCAAAAGTGCGGGAAATGAAAATATTAGATTGTTCTCATGAGAATTTTCCTATTTAATTCTATTCACAATCTAACCTATATTTGATGATCTATCATATTTTTGAATCAATATATTTTGTGTGAATAAAAAGAAAACGCACGCGTTAATTTCAATTCTATCTAAAGGAAAGAAAATCCCTACCTATAAATCAATAAATAAATAAATAAATCGGTCCTTCCATTCATTCATATAAAATAATTAATTAATGTATTTAATGCCTAATGAATAACTAGTTTCTTTCTTTTATCTTATCTATCTAAGTAAATACAATCAATGAATTGATTTATTATAGATATATTATTTATGATAGAATTGTTTATTTGCTTGCTTATTCCTAAATAAAAAAAAGATTAATAAGTCATTCCTTATTCTCTTTTGTTTGTTGATTGTTTTTGATATATAGTTGAATGTATATAAATAAATATATATATATATATATATATATATATATATATATATATATATATATATATATATATATATATATATATATACAGGGCTGTTAAAAAAATAAGTGTCTCAAAAATATGTGCGCTAAATGATAGCAATAAGTGTATTTTAGACTAAGAAAAGTGTGAACTTATTAAATGTAATAACTACACTTTCTTTGCATTTTTTTCAGTTTGTTTACTTGTGGATTTTGTCATCTCTTACTTTCAGCACAGTTGTTTTGAAGCCAATTATCAAGTATTTATGTTATTTTTAAATTAAAATACACAGATTTTCAATAAATTTACATTAGAATTAAGGTTCAATGCGTTAAGCAAATGAATTGCATTCGCATTAAATGTATTTCAAGGTTATTTCTTTGGAAAATAAGATATTACACAGGAACCTATTATTAAAGAAAGTGGCCTACTTATTTTGGTCACATTTTGAACTGAATTTGTGACAGTTACATTAAATCACAAATCCAAAATAACGCTTTAATATGGCTTCTACATATAATAAACCAGAACGAATCCCACTATCCCAGTGTTGTTTAGGCAGTGAACAATAGTTAACTAATCATATTTAAAAATAGGTGCATTTGTTTCAATAAGTTATGCTTAAAAATTGGAAAGTGCACTTACATATATTTTAAATATTTAAACAAAAATAATGGTGCAGTTATTTTTATGTATGTATGTGTATGTATGTATATATGTATATATATATATATATACGTAAAGTCTAAATCATAAAAATAATGTTTGTGTTAATACATTGTAAAGATGCAATAAATTGAAATGGATGATTAAAGAGTCTTTATGTATTTTAGCCCTAACCGGTTTATTATTGATTTTCAAAAGCAATGAATTTATGAGAATTTGAATGTACCGCTTCCCATTTGAACATTTGCTTTAAAAAAGAGACTATTTATATTTTCCTTACTCAAAGATTAAAGCTACCAAGCACTTTTGAGGAAGATATTATTTCAGTTGATTTTTAAATTATTCAAGAGTATATATCTCCACATTATGAAGAACTACAAAAGCGAAGTATTTACTACAGGTTTGATATGCAATAAAGTGTACATTATTAATTAGAAGCTTATTTCCTCAAATAAAATTTGTGACTCGCTGCAATAATCCAAACCGCAGATTGCTGGCAAACCAGAGGCATACTCTAGGGGAGGGTGGCTCAGCCTTCCTTGTTAAATTTCATTTGTGGCCGAGCCCCCTTGTTAAATATATATTACTTGTTTTTTGGTGATGGATCTTGGTTATTAATAAATGATATTTGTACAAAAATATAATATAGAAATACAGTATTGTCACAGTAAATGGTATATAAATTTATAGTTTGCTTTGCTAATATTTAAAACTTATTCGCATTGATTGATTGATGGATCATTGAATTTGGAATGAACATCATTCTTACACATTTTCCAGACACCTTCCTTAAAACGAATTTTAGTTTTTTAAAGTCAACATGTACCATTGCGTTGGAATGTTCACCTATTGCAGATCTAAGAGTCTAAGTATGAATGGATTTGAATCTATTTCCACGGTCGAACATTAGATTAAGTGTGAAATGTTTGTAACAAGAAATGATTTATGTAGCAGTGATTGGCCAAAATAAATTACCCAAATAAGAAGTACCCGATCGAGCCACTTATGCTGGTATTACTAAGAAAATGGAGACTAACAGTTTTTGCAATTGCACTGATTAAAGATTGTCTGAAAGCAATTTGCATTCTTTCAGAATCCTTAGAAAAGGTCGACTTCAACCTTCTATCAGCAAATAAGTACATCAAATCGACTGTAAATGATCTTTCCAAAATTAAAAAAGCAGTTAATGATCAAGTTATGACCTTAATAAAATATGCATGCATTCTATTTTCAGAGGAGTAGTTGAGTTGAAAACTTTTGAGTCTAGAAGCGGTTATTATTCATTCAATCACATACAGTTCATACAGTCTCTCATTGATAATATCAGGAGCCGAATGTTAAATCCTGATGAAAACAATATGGAGAACTCTATGTGTGTAATTCCGGAAAAATGACCAGATGATGTTGAAAACCCATGGGAGAAGAGCGAAAAGAAACATCCTGACTCTCTGTAAACGCTTTGGAATACCTGTTCTGGGAATGATTGCTGAACATCGGGATTATGTTGATAATACAAGAAAATCCCTAAACTAATAAAATTGCTCCATAGTATTCTTGGAGTCATTCTATCAAAAGCTGAACGGGGATTTTCAAAATGAATTTAACTTGTACATCATTGCGGGCAACTTTGACAGTTGATCACATATCAGCTTTACTTAGCACCGGTATAAATGGTCCACCACCCCATCTATGGTGTGCAAAAAGTGCAATAAACAGGTGGTTACTCCATCCTCGTCCAGCATCAGATATTTGGAGTAGCTAAACAACAGTTAAAAAAAGAATATTTGGGATAAATGAAACAAAATTTTGCTTAATGGTTTTGTAGTAATTTTTGTATAACAGGCAAATGTATACATGAACGGAATTCAAAAAAATTTTAACTTCAAGATACAATTGTTATTGGTAGTAGAAAACCCTATTTGGTTTCACACAACCCTAACTTGCACATTTCTTAGACATGAAAATCAAGTTTACTCAAAATTTTTCTTTAAAAAATGTTTCATATTTCTCAAATTTAGGGGCCCTTGTTAATTACTTAGGAGTACATCTCTGTGGGAAACTGAAACTTACATATTACAGGATTTTCAATTCTATTTCAACAATTTTCATATCTATTTTGACAATTTTCACATTAATTTCGATAAAAATGAGAATAATAATAGAGAGTGAATACTAGTCAAAGCAAATTTATTGCTCAATGTATACAAAAATTCTACAAACTAACACATGACAAAGAAAAATAAAATATTAACAATTATTTAAGCACAAATTAATATGTACAATATATGCTAATATAATCAATGTTTGTGTGAATGTTTGTGTAGATGCTCAATGTTGGATGTATGTTTGGAATGCATGAAGTGTATTACCGTCCCCTAATGTATATTGTTTTATTAGAAGAAACTGTTTCAATTTTTTATAGTTTTTTTCTATTCGCATTTCATAATCTATATTATTCCACAATTTAATTGATATGTAATGAAAGCCATTAGAATTTTTATCTAAACACAGAAATTTAATTTAATATAGGAATTAAGGAAAAGGAGAGATGTTTGTAGAGATTTGAATTTAAGCAAGATAGATAGCATATGCAGATGAATTTGGTAGAACGGAGATAATATTTTACATTTATTACGATATACTGATGCTTCGTCATGCTTTTGTGTAAAGTTTAGAGTTTTTATACACCAATTAAATGACTTTGATAGAAGCATACGATGTTTCGAATTTAGGTTAGTTAAAAGAAAAGAACAGTATTGAAAATGAGACAAACAGAAAGCATGTATCAGTTGTTTATGATAATTGCTTGAAATTAAATTGCGTAAGTGATAAAGATATCTAATGCCTGCAGTATTTTTTGAATCTTGTACAGTAGAAGTTTTTCAAATTTTAATTCATTATCTATCTCCACTCCTAAATAGTTGACTCAATCACTTTGCTTTATTGGCTTATTATTTATCTTTAGATCTTATCACTTATTAGATTTCTTTGTGCTTTCGGTGAAAAGATTATAAATTGAGTTNAGTATGAATGGATTTGAATCTATTTCCACGGTCGAACATTAGATTAAGTGTGAAATGTTTGTAACAAGAAATGATTTATGTAGCAGTGATTGGCCAAAATAAATTACCCAAATAAGAAGTACCCGATCGAGCCACTTATGCTGGTATTACTAAGAAAATGGAGACTAACAGTTTTTGCAATTGCACTGATTAAAGATTGTCTGAAAGCAATTTGCATTCTTTCAGAATCCTTAGAAAAGGTCGACTTCAACCTTCTATCAGCAAATAAGTACATCAAATCGACTGTAAATGATCTTTCCAAAATTAAAAAAGCAGTTAATGATCAAGTTATGACCTTAATAAAATATGCATGCATTCTATTTTCAGAGGAGTAGTTGAGTTGAAAACTTTTGAGTCTAGAAGCGGTTATTATTCATTCAATCACATACAGTTCATACAGTCTCTCATTGATAATATCAGGAGCCGAATGTTAAATCCTGATGAAAACAATATGGAGAACTCTATGTGTGTAATTCCGGAAAAATGACCAGATGATGTTGAAAACCCATGGGAGAAGAGCGAAAAGAAACATCCTGACTCTCTGTAAACGCTTTGGAATACCTGTTCTGGGAATGATTGCTGAACATCGGGATTATGTTGATAATACAAGAAAATCCCTAAACTAATAAAATTGCTCCATAGTATTCTTGGAGTCATTCTATCAAAAGCTGAACGGGGATTTTCAAAATGAATTTAACTTGTACATCATTGCGGGCAACTTTGACAGTTGATCACATATCAGCTTTACTTAGCACCGGTATAAATGGTCCACCACCCCATCTATGGTGTGCAAAAAGTGCAATAAACAGGTGGTTACTCCATCCTCGTCCAGCATCAGAAATTTGGAGTAGCTAAACAACAGTTAAAAAAAGAATATTTGGGATAAATGAAACAAAATTTTGCTTAATGGTTTTGTAGTAATTTTTGTATAACAGGCAAATGTATACATGAACGGAATTCAAAAAAATTTTAACTTCAAGATACAATTGTTATTGGTAGTAGAAAACCCTATTTGGTTTCACACAACCCTAACTTGCACATTTCTTAGACATGAAAATCAAGTTTACTCAAAATTTTTCTTTAAAAAATGTTTCATATTTCTCAAATTTAGGGGCCCTTGTTAATTACTTAGGAGTACATCTCTGTGGGAAACTGAAACTTACATATTACAGGATTTTCAATTCTATTTCAACAATTTTCATATCTATTTTGACAATTTTCACATTAATTTCGATAAAAATGAGAATAATAATAGAGAGTGAATACTAGTCAAAGCAAATTTATTGCTCAATGTATACAAAAATTCTACAAACTAACACATGACAAAGAAAAATAAAATATTAACAATTATTTAAGCACAAATTAATATGTACAATATATGCTAATATAATCAATGTTTGTGTGAATGTTTGTGTAGATGCTCAATGTTGGATGTATGTTTGGAATGCATGAAGTGTATTACCGTCCCCTAATNATGTTCAAAATCCACAATTACATCATAGCCACGCCAGATATGCTCACCAGGGCCGAAGGTAAAAAATATCAACATACTTCACTCGGCTCTATATTTCTAATAGGCCGTCTTGAGACCATGCATACACATATAAATTCACAGAGACGTATGCTATTAAATTACGATTTCAAAGTAATATTATAAATCAGAGTTGGAATTGGGTTGGGCCTAAATTTGGGTCGGGCTGGGCCTGGGGGCGTTGGCTGGGTTCGGGCCGGATTTTAGACACAGCAACTTGGACCGGGCTTAGGCCTAATGTTTTTTATTGGTATTGAAATACAAGAAAAAATCCTCTTGAAAACTTAAACTTTGCAAATGACAAAAAACATTTTATTTAAATATAATCAGCCCTGCATTGTTGACTGGTGAAATGTTTCTAACATCTGCTATAGGAAAGAGCGTTTATGAAAATTCCACTTACTTTGAGCAGATGTAAGTTGGTGTAAGTTGGCAGAGAATTTTTGTAATTGAATATATAAGAAATGATATGTTCTCTAAATGATAAAAAGGACGATTGCAATCCTGAAAATAATTTGTTGTGGTAATACTTATATTACTAAATTTGTGGTGGTGGTAGGAAGAACTTATGAAACGTGACATATATGAGTAGNGTTTGTGTAGATGCTCAATGTTGGATGTATGTTTGGAATGCATGAAGTGTATTACCGTCCCCTAATGTATATTGTTTTATTAGAAGAAACTGTTTCAATTTTTTATAGTTTTTTTCTATTCGCATTTCATAATCTATATTATTCCACAATTTAATTGATATGTAATGAAAGCCATTAGAATTTTTATCTAAACACAGAAATTTAATTTAATATAGGAATTAAGGAAAAGGAGAGATGTTTGTAGAGATTTGAATTTAAGCAAGATAGATAGCATATGCAGATGAATTTGGTAGAACGGAGATAATATTTTACATTTATTACGATATACTGATGCTTCGTCATGCTTTTGTGTAAAGTTTAGAGTTTTTATACACCAATTAAATGACTTTGATAGAAGCATACGATGTTTCGAATTTAGGTTAGTTAAAAGAAAAGAACAGTATTGAAAATGAGACAAACAGAAAGCATGTATCAGTTGTTTATGATAATTGCTTGAAATTAAATTGCGTAAGTGATAAAGATATCTAATGCCTGCAGTATTTTTTGAATCTTGTACAGTAGAAGTTTTTCAAATTTTAATTCATTATCTATCTCCATTCCTAAATAGTTGACTCAATCACTTTGCTTTATTGGCTTATTATTTATCTTTAGATCTTATCACTTATTAGATTTCTTTTCTGCTTTCGGTGAAAAGATTATAAATTGAGTTTTGTCAATATTTAGTTTCAGTTGATTATTTGTAAAATAATTGTTTAATCTTTCTACATCTGCTTGGAGGTTTTTTGTAGCATCAAAAGCATTTTATGCTGTACTTATTAGGCATGAGTCGTTGGCATTTTGGTAAATGTCGCTGTTTTTAACATATTTTATTATATCATATACAAAAATTGCAAATAAATTAGGGCCAAGTACAGTGCTATGGTGTATCCCACGGTCAGTCGTAATATAACTTGATTTTTCACTGTTTAATATTACGCAGTCTCTTTTTTAAGAAGTTCATGATTAAATTAATTAAGTTAGCACGCAAATTATAATTTAAAAGCTTGTCTTGCAAAATTTCAAAATTCATTGAATTGAATGCCTTACTTAAATCTAATAATGCTACACAACTGCAGTTATTATGAGTTATATTAGACTTTATATGTTGAGTAATAGATAGAATTGCGTCTTGTGTGCTATAGCCATTGCGAAATCCAAATTGTTTATGTGATAGGATGTTTTCAGATTTTAGGAAATGCGTTTATTTGAACATGCAACAGCTTTTCAAAGAGTTTTCTAAAAGGATGTGAAAAACAAATGCGTCTATAATTTTTTGCGTTTGGGTTGTCACCTTTTTATATATAGGAGTTATATCTGATTTTTTTAGTAAGTCTGGAAATTCACAATCAATAATACATTGATTAAATGCGACTAGCAATTGTTCTCCAAAAATAGGAAAAAACGTTTAATAATAAAAATGGAAGATTATAAGAAGAAGTTGTTTTGTTGGTATCAAGTTTCTTAACAATGTTTTCTAATTCATTGATTGTAGCAAGTCTAAAGGAAAATTGTTTTGATTGAGATTATCACAATTTTGTTTTTTCTTATAAGGTGGAAAATCGAAATTTCCAAGTTCTTTGAATGTTGAATTTAAATGATTTAGTACTTGAGTTTTGTCTGTTACAGCCATATTATTGATGTTTAATTCATTTATTTCGGATGAAAGACCTTTAGATTTTTCAATAAATTTATGGAAGTATCACCATTTTTCTCGAGTAGAATCTAATTGATTAAAGAATTTTTGCCGAGCCTTATTTAAATTTTTGTTCTTAATTGCTTAATTACTTTCTTTGATTTTTCGTAATTGGTCCAATTAGTCTTATCGTCTGCTCAGCTTTCGCAAGGTCAAATAATTCTCGCTTAATTGATACTAGTTCACGGACTTGATTATCGTCGGTGTTTGAAAAAGGAAATTCAATTGCTGTTATCTTAACCCTTCGTTTCTTAATTGGTGCAACACTGTTTAATGCCTTTTAGATTCCTTTTGCAATGTAATTAATAATTTTAGGTCCAGAATTTAACGTGTAAATATAGTTAAATGGGGTGTTTTATAGTGCCTTTCCCATTTTTTCATCAGAGTAAGAT
>CABFPE010000424.1:232309-242609 GCA_900660155.1 Hofstenia miamia
GTCTTAATTGCTTAATTACTTTCTTTGATTTTTCGTAATTGGTCCAATTAGTCTTATCGTCTGCTCAGCTTTCGCAAGGTCAAATAATTCTCGCTTAATTGATACTAGTTCACGGACTTGATTATCGTCGGTGTTTGAAAAAGGAAATTCAATTGCTGTTATCTTAACCCTTCGTTTCTTAATTGGTGCAACACTGTTTAATGCCTTTTAGATTCCTTTTGCAATGTAATTAATAATTTTAGGTCCAGAATTTAACGTGTAAATATAGTTAAATGGGGTGTTTTATAGTGCCTTTCCCATTTTTTCATCAGAGTAAGATAAATAGTCTCTTGCATATATGAATTTAAATTGATTGTTTTTAATAGTTTTGTTACTAATATATGTACACAGTGCATGATCACTAAATGATTCAAACATTAAAGATTTGAAAGAAACTTTAGAATTAGTAAAAAAAGTAATCAATTAAATTATTCATGCGATTTGGCAAACTGTATTTACACAATGAAGATTACAAGTAGCACACTATTCATTCATAGAATTTCGTTCATAAGAGTTAAAGTAATTAATATTAAAGTTACCGAATATATTTAGGGAGTTATAATTATTACATATTTGAGATATTTCGTTGACTTTATAATTTAGATATTCAACTAGATAATTTTTATTTGGATTATAAGTTACGTTTATCAATTCTTTTTGAAACCAGTTCTCTATTGATTTTATTTCTATCCACAGCGATTCAAATATTTCGTGATTAAGTTCGTATTCCGATTTATGGGGTGGCTTTAAAGTTCACCACCTCTACCTATTCGATTCTTAGAAAAAACATCAAAAATTTGCCTGTCTGGATTAAACAAGTTAGGGTCGATATCAGGTTTAAGCCAAGTTTCTGTAATTAAGAAAATTGCATTTTTTCCAATTTTTGTAATCAACTTTAAGAAATCCTTTTTGTTTGAATTAAGGTTTCTAGCGTTAAGGTATATGTATTTAATGTTATTAGAATAGTTTTTCAATTCGTGTTCACTTTGGAACTCATTTAGAATAGGACCAGGATTTGTTTCTGTGTCGCAGGAAAGGATTAATTTTAAAAGAAGAAAATACCTAATAAAGTGTTTCTAAATCAAAATACTGAAATTGGTAGTACACGTGTAGTAAATGAGATGTAAGTGCTTTCTGTGTTATGTTTGCAGGTGAACATGTATATAGTATATAGGTACATTTCGGAAGACAAACTATATAACTAGATAATACATAAAAAAATTAACCATTTTGATTGATTTAGTCATTCTAGAAATGAAGAGATGGGTTCGGAAGAAGACATCGACGCGAAGAGGAGCTTATTGGAGTAAGAAACGTGAGGAGTACGGAATGATGAAGCAGTAATTGGGCGAGGACTGAAGTGATTCTTTAGGATCTGAGTCATTTGTTTGATTCCATTGCCAGAAAGATGAATCCCATCGTGAAATAGGTGACTCCAATCGATGGTTCTTTGTGATAACATGAAATTTTTGAAGACAGGGATGACATTGAACTTGTTTGAAGAGGATAGGACTTCGTTAAATTCATCAATGACGTGATTTTGTTGTAAGAGTGAATATTTGGAGACTGGTGTAATTTCTAAGAAGTAGATGAAACGTGGGGAGAATTTAAGACGAATCTGTTCAACTAGCTGATTGATGTTTGATTTGAATGTTCGAACATTAGTGGAGTGTATTGCATCGATTAGACCAGTGCTTAGAATGACAGAATTGACGTGAACTTTTGGATATTGCGAGATCTTTTCAGCAGGACGTCTAGAATTGTGACCAGGATAGGAATGGATGGACGTGGTTTGGTTAATTAGAAGATTATGTGAGCGGACCTTTCGAAGGATGCTGCTTCCAATGATTAATGAGGTTGTACCAGGTTTGATCGATTTTACTTGACTTCGTGGCTTGTCAGATTTTCTTCTTGGAGACT
Source organism: Hofstenia miamia (assembly GCA_900660155.1). Classification (NCBI taxonomy): domain Eukaryota; kingdom Metazoa; phylum Xenacoelomorpha; order Acoela; family Hofsteniidae; genus Hofstenia; species Hofstenia miamia. The sequence goes on from CABFPE010000424.1 coordinate 234,269, forward strand.
GGGGTAGATATTTGAAAGAAATATAGCGATGTTTGGAGGGAGAATCGAATATTTGTGTTGAACAGGATGCATTGATTGAGCAAGCAGATTTGGTAGGAGAAGATTTTGTTGAGCATTAGAGACAGAGTTGAGTGAGCTTTTGAAAAGAAGTAGAAGAGCTTCAGCGGTGTTTTCTTTGTCGAGGAGAAAGAACATTTGATGCAGCGGTGTTTTCTTTTTATCTTTGATAAAAGAAGATACCGCATCAAGTGTCGGCACACCAGCAAATATCTTTTCGCGTATTGCTTCTGTGAGTGAGAGAGAAACCTGACCGTCCACGGCCGGAGCAAGCATAATAATAAAAAGAAAAAACAATATCAGTAACAAGAAAAAGTGTATTTTAAAAATGAGAGATTGATTCATAAGCAACCTGAAAATATAAAACATAATAATCATTTCCTTTTTCGATCACTTGACGTTTACAACAACGTGATAGAAAGTTTCACTTGAGTGTCTTTCACATCCTATTCCAAGAACTATCCATTGCTCAAAACGTTTAACACCCTAACTAACCCTTTCCATTTAGAAAACATTTCCTCAACAGGGTTCACAAAGGAGAGTATGGAGGCAGAAATATTACATTGTGGAGACTGTTGGTTACAAAATAGCTGACCCATGAAAACGGATATTATCCATTATTGATAAGCAATGTCATTTGTGTTCTAAAAGAGCAAAAAGGGTATTCAGAAATTCAATAAAAAACTCCCCTTTTTCGTGCCAAAACAAATATGTCCATTGCGGTTCTTGGGCGCACAGGCAGAATAATTGATTCCTCTAATTCCATTTTATCTGGCAATCGGGGTTTGGGATCTAAAAGCTCTTCCATAAAATTTTCTAAGGGTGATGTTGAATCCAACTTCATCAACGTAAATGATCTTTGACCAATCATAATGTGTTTATACTTCATCAATCCATTTGCATAACTTTCTCTCAAATTGATAGAAGTAGTAACGAATACACTGGTTTGATATATATGGTTTTCTAATAATGATCAGTTTTCAATAACTTTTTACACTTTTCTATTGATTTGGATATGAAAAAGGCGTTTTTTTAGAAATTCAGGATTTTACAGCTGGGGGTAAAAAAATAAAGCCATAAACATATAAATAATTATTCAATTTTACCCCTTTTTAAACTATACACCAATATGTTTTTAAGTAATTTTTGGCATTTTTTTATAAAACCTGCCTTTTACCGACATTCCAAGAATTCCTGCATCCACTTGTTGTTCAGAATTTTTACATGAAATTCAGTGCTTCTACTTTTAATTACGCCCTATTTCTTAAGCAAAACAAAACCTTTAAGAAATTGCAACTATTTTGAATTGAATAGCAATAGCCCCTACACAATCCATATTCATTTTAAAATCGAAAATAACTGTTGTGCAGAATTGAATGTGTATGACAACATTGGATACTTCCAAATAAATATTCAAATAGGTTTGATAAACATCCTTCTCCTGGTCCAATCAAACCAATTTCCTGGTCAAATTTGTCTAATATTTCACTTATAGAAATGTTCTTGTCAAAATTAACCATATAAAGACATTGGTAAGCTAAACAAGCTTTGAGAATCCCAGAATTTAACTTAGGATAATTAAATTTTTGTATTTTAAAGTTATGTATTTCATATTTTATAATTTTTTTTGGACTTGTTAATTCACTTTTCCTTGTTTCATTAAAACAACCCATAGATTGCACTCCATAAGTTTTTTCATTTTCTCCTTTCTTAGTATTATTAACTGTTTTCAATATAATTGGTTCACTTACAATTTGAACTTTTTACTCATTTCTATATAAAGAGATTAGAAAAAATTAATTTCAATAATTTGTCTTTGGAAGGAAATATGTCAAATTTTGCAAACTAATCCATTTTATAGGTCCTTTGTCACTTGCAAAGAGCCAAAATGGGCCATTCTGCTGTGAAATATCACACCGAATTACGCCATTAGATGTAGCTAGTCCAAATATTAATTTATTATATTCTAAACTATATGTAAGTTCCTTATTAATTTTAATTATATTTGCATGATTTTGCAAGTTGTGCATACCCCTTTGGCATATTCCTCTAAAGAATACTTGTGTACCAATTATCTTATATTGACAATGTTGAAAATCAGAAATATAAGTGTTTTTAAATTTAGTATCAAATTTCATTCCTTTAATATTATCAATGTCATCAGTATTTAATTCAATATCATTCCAAAACAAATCAGTGGTGTCAAAATATATATTATTAAGGAAACAAATGTTTCTTCTAGTACTAAATTGTGTACAGACAATACACCAAATTTAGTAATTTGGATATAAACATCTTTTGTTTTTTCAGAAACTACTGCAAATCTTATTTTTTTTGAAGGCCACACTTCTTTTGGTAATGTAAATATAGTCAAATTGCTAGACAAATTCCCACCAGTTCTAAAACATATTTACCTCTAAAATGTACAAAAGTATTAATTATGGTATAGTATGCATCATTTTTTAAATGTAGCATATTATAATGATTTTTTGATAAGATGCAAATTTCTGAAAGTGAAATGACACTATGTTTATCTCTAACATAAATATAACAAGTTTCTATTGAAATTTTGTCAAAACCTTTATCACCATAGGTAGGAAAATCTAATGCTTTCTCATGGCTTTCAGTTTTAAAAAATTNCAATGGGTTATGACTCATCAATTAGCACCTGTCAATCAATCTTAACAAATGTGACGAATGCTTTTTTGATGAGAGATTCCAAAGGAATCTCTCACAAAAAAATTTTTTGATGAAATTGCAAGCAATTTGGCGGGACGGAAACTTGGTTAAAATCTAATGAAGACAAGCTTTAATAAATAAAACTAGAGGTGGTGGTGTTTTGCAAAATATGCCAAGCAAATACAAACCAATAATCAAATGATATTTCTGAAAATTATTCTGAATTTGATATCTTATGGGGTCAAATTAATAGTAATCATGTACAATTTGCAGATGATACTCTTATTTATTGTAATGATATTTTAAATTTACAGGAAAATGTTGAAAAATTGCAATCATTCTTTAATAACAATTTGCTAAAACTAAATATTGAAAAAACTATATTTATGGTAATTACGAACAGAAGAAATGAATCAACATTAGAAAGTATTAAGATATGTAATAACATCATTCAGGAATCACGAAAAATGAAATATTTAGGAGCAGTAATTGTTAATAAATTGAATTTTGAAGACGAGGCAAACAATATAAAGAAAATGGCGTATGGTATAAGATCAATTGAGAAAATTGGAAAGTTTAAACGAATAAAATGGAGGGTAATACTCTTTCGAACACTTGTTTTATCCCATTTCTTGTACTAATCTTGTTTATTAACGAACTTAAATAAAAAAAGCAAGATCGGAATTAGAAAAAGTATTTAAATGGGGAATAAACATAACTAGCAACAAAAATAAAAAAGAAATAATGTGTAATCATTAGAAGCTCTTCAAAATATTAGATGTTTATCGATATTTTGGAAAAGAAAATCGAACATTTCTAATCATTTAAATCAAAGAACAATTACACTTAGTAAAACTAAGTACAATAGAAAAGCAATGAAGAGCGTATTTCTAAATTATTCAATATCCCTATAGAACAAATTAGATTACAGTACAAGAAGTGAAAAAAATTATACAATATTTAAGTAGTTGAAAAACATGATTACATAACAAAATATCAATTATCTGATTAATTATAGAATAAGATGTGTAAGTAAAAATATTTATTAAGTTATATGTAATTTATAAACGTATCCAAGAAACAAACATTTACTGTCATAACTAAGCTCATATGAAGAAAGCTGCATTATTTATGTTCTTCATAAGTTTGTAAACTTAATACATGTATATGTACATGTTGTTGTTTATTAAAAAAATTGAATTGGTAATGCTATTTTTTGTTTAGTTTTGAACTTGGGATGGATTGTTAGCAAAGTGGTACCAAAAAGATCTAATTATACAGTGTTTAAAGTTACCCCAATTCACGGGTAACTTTGAACGCCCATATTTTTGTGCCTTTTACAAATTCTATATTATTATGGATAGGTTAGATTTCCATGAATATCACCCATTAGGTCACCCCATTATAACAGTTGTCTTGATTTCTTAAACATATAAACAGGAATATGTGTAAAGTGTTCAATGTTACCCCAGTTTACGGTAATGAATATTTTACTTAAATTAATCATGTTGTACATATTAGCAATGCCTTTTTATTCATTGTTTAACTAATGTAATATTGATTAATAAAATGTTTGAATGTACTAATAATTAGGAAAGAATGAATTTGAAACTGGAATACATAAAAAACCAACCTACAGGATTATTGTTGAATTACAAATTAAATGAGCCTTTAAATACCAAATATCATTAACTAACGGAAGCATTCATTAAATATGTGAAAATTTCAGCACATAGAACAAGTATCAAAAAATAAGAAAACAAAGATAGAATTAACAAAGAAAACAGATAGAATTAAGGAAGAATCAGTATCAAATAATTTTATGGATCGACATATTAATAAATAGCAAATTTAAATCATCAACCGAGGAAACNTTTGTTGACAATCAATTATTTTAATACATGTAGTAAGGAAATGCTAGTCAGCTATTCAAGAGAAAACCCCTATATCTAACTTATGTGCACTTTCGTGATCTGGCACAGAGACCCTAGAATCATTCTCTGTGANAAGAAAACAGATAGAATTAAGGAAGAATCAGTATCAAATAATTTTATGGATCGACATATTAATAAATAGCAAATTTAAATCATCAACCGAGGAAACGAGAAAATTTAACAATTTTCCAAATAAAATGCACCTGTGGTGAAGACTATAAATTATCTAGAAGAATTAATGAACATGAAACCAGTTCTAGTATTTCTAACAATTTACTAAAATGCGGCCTAAAAATATTACGCGAGCGATCAAAATATTTAAAAATCATTCAGAGAATTTTCATAAATCTCTAATAATCTAGTTTGAACGCCAAAGAAAATTATGCTTATAAATTGAACTTCCAATATTTGAAACTTAGAATGTTAACCACTTGACCGCGGATGAGGTATACATCCGCATAAAACATTACTTTCAGTGGCGCATACATATTTTAATTGAAATAATCGGCTTTCAATGGTAATTTTAAATTCAAATATTTATTAAATGTTATTTTTGTAATACTGTCCAATTGGATTCAAAAATAAATTCATTAAAATTTTCTTTTTTTAATTACGAAAATTATTACCGCGTGGGAAGTAATTTTATCAAACATATTACCGCGGTGAAGTGGTTAACTATTATAAAATCTAGTAAATTTAGTGGAAATATTTGTAAAATACTGCCGATGACTTCGTAAGCTGAAATATATTTGCATGTTTTTATTAAAAATTAATGATGTGTTAATTTACCTACATTCTGTAAATTTGCCGATAATATTTAAACATGTAATGTTAACAATAGAAAGTCTGAGTGGTCAAATTTGACCACTTTGCTCATCATAAATGCATTTTTAATACCCCATGCAATGAGAATTTAAATAGAAAAACCGCTTATTTTGTTTTTATACTTTTCTTTCATTTGCTTTCGTTTTCGTTAGTTATAGTTGAATGGGTCAATTCTGACAACTGCATGAACTTAAGATATAAAATTGTCGAGCTTTCTAGTGTTAAATTTATAAAATTTTAATAACTTAATTGAATATAGCACATTTGTAAATGATTAATACTTATACCATGAATTTTTTGAAAACTAACATTTATTGATCTCTATTTAAAAACGTACATTGAATGGAATAAGAAAATCCTGCAGGATCAGATGCTGTGTTANATTTGATTACAATATTTTTAATCATCTTTTCTTTGATCTTAATCCATTCTGCTCAACGTTTTGCAGCTTATTTGAGATTTATGTGGATGATGCTAAACTAATGGTGCTACTGCATACTTTCCAATTAATGGAGCAACTGCCATAAGTAAGGATGCCAATGCACAACCATTTTTTTAATTGCATTAAGTTGTATTGTAGAAATTTTAATATCACAAGCTTTATTTATTTTCTTAGCTTTTTCTAATTTGTTTATTTGTCTTTCTGTTAAAAGAAATGGAAGGGAAATTCCTTGTTTAGTATTACTAACCCTTAAAGTTATGGGACTTGAGTTTTTAATATTTTTTTCAATTTATTTAATTGACCATTAGTGAAGTATAAGTTATAATTCTTATATTCTGTCATTTGTATATAAAGAAAAAAGAAAATATTTTTCTGACTTTTGACAAAGTTAAACTTAAGTAAGAGTGAAAATTATTTTCACTAAAATGTTAAAGTAGTTTGATTTGATGTTGTATTCAAAGATATATCTTGTTCATACATAATCAATGCATAGAATTTAAATGGATCTGCAGGAGCACCTTGTAAANATTTATGGGTCATCAATTTAGATCTAAAACAGTATTAATATATTTCNAAATGTTAAAGTAGTTTGATTTGATGTTGTATTCAAAGATATATCTTGTTCATACATAATCAATGCATAGAATTTAAATGGATCTGCAGGAGCACCTTGTAAAGTATATCTAAATCTAATTTCATTGATTGCATTTCAAGATGTATCTTTTTGTTTAGATAAATGAAATACAATTATTCCATATTTCTCCATAAAATCAGAAAGCTTAATAAATGTACCAGTTGAAAAGTCATTGATACCATCATTATATTGTACAAATTCTTTATATAGTCTTGGAAACTCACTAGTTGGATGAATCCCTACATGTGGATAAAAATTATCATTTCCTAATTCTAACTGACATGAAGAAATTTCAGTAGAATTAATAGTAACAAAGTTAAGTTCATTCTTGCTTTGATCATTAATTTTATCTTTGGTGATGGTATAGATGAAAACATATCTAGGTTTTTGTATTGAATTACTTATTCTAAATATGCCTGATTTCTCTAATGTATTTCTTATATACACCCATTTATTATTTATAAAACTATTCAAATACATCTTTCTTCCACTAGGATTGAATGCTAATTGTGGTACAAAGAGACATAATTGATTGACAACTAGTTTTCCATTTCCAGCTGGATTAAATATTACATTATCATCTTTTGCTAATTCAAGATTTATTTGAACCTTGCTTGCAGGTAAGATACTATGTCTTAGACCTCTGAAAAAATCAACTTTACTGAGATAAAAAATTGTATTATTTTCATTTCCATCTTTTTGAAGTTCCATCTTATCATCATTGTCTTTGTAGAAGATTTCATTTTGTGCAGTGTTCAAATATGATTCTGAATACTCAAGAATGTTGTGCAAATGGGCGACTTTTGAGAAATCTGTAAGATTTGTAGGAGAAGTATTATTATATTCCACAAATACTCTGTTAAAAAGTGAGTAGACATCACCACTAATGGTAACATTATCTGCTGTAACAAATCCTGTGCTATCAAGTTTAATTATTTTAAATTATATAAGCATTAAACCAATCATAAGGTATTATATCTGTAGAATTATTAACTATAAACTTATAATTGTTTTTATTTTGAATATTACTGGCTGCAGGAATTATAATTGGAGTCTGGAGATAAAATCTAATGTATTCATTTCTTTCTAGAATTGTTGGATTTCTGAAGTCAGTCAATTCTACTGTATAAGGAAAATAAATTAATTATTCTGTGTGAAATTAATTTTGCAATAGTTTGAAAAATCATGTCCTTATATTATCAAACTTCTGGAGCTCATTCTTTGAATGCTTTAGTAATAACATTTGTATCTCCATTCCCTTTTGTTCATTTACTTTTGGTGCTTCTAACTTTTTATTATTGATTGTTACTTGTGTGTTAATAGAAGTTCNAACATGATCTGAAATTGTACTCTTAGTTAACATTAATTTAAAATTACTCCCATAAAATTGATTATTAAAGTCATTAACAAAACCTAGAAGATCACTGAATTCTTTATCAAAATTAACCACATTTTAGGACCTAAGAAGATAAACACCTTATAAGTATTCTCATTAAAAATAATTTCAATATGTTTATTTGTAGTTTCTATTGATTTATGAAAATTTGCTACCATTTCTTTGTTTATATATGCTAATATATCTTTGTACTGATAAATACCATCAGGAAATGTAACTTGTTTCCAAGTAAAACCCTCATCATGGGAATATTTAATTTTGTTGTTCTTATACTCCTCAGAAATATTGTACCAAGAGTATGACATNACTTGTGTGTTAATAGAAGTTCCTTTCCCAGTGGGTAAATTTGTTTCCCTTAAGAGAAGAGCATTCTC
>CABFPE010000424.1:242630-258975 GCA_900660155.1 Hofstenia miamia
CATGGGAATATTTAATTTTGTTGTTCTTATACTCCTCAGAAATATTGTACCAAGAGTATGACATATTTATTTGATATAGGCAAATGTAATGTGGTTGTGTTTGCAATCTTATGGGATTTACAAATTTTACTGTGAAATCAGAAGGTTACTACTATATAAATAAAAAAGAAAAAAGAAAAAATGATTTTTCCAGGAAAGAAACTTCTTAACATCTTCCTTAGTAATAGCTTTAAATCTTACTAATTCATCAACAAACTGAATAATTTCATTATACATTTCAGCACTATCATTTCCAGCATTCTTAGAAGAANTGGATAACTTGATACTAAATCATTTGTAGGAAAAGTAAATACTATATCACTAGAATTTCCATTATATATGCTATCATTTATCAGAGAACAATGAAATATAATGTTGTCAATTCCTTTTGTAATGTTAGGAACATGATCTGAAATTGTACTCTTAGTTAACATTAATTTAAAATTACTCCCATAAAATTGATTATTAAAGTCATTAACAAAACCTAGAAGATCACTGAATTCTTTATCAAAATTAACCACATTTTAGGACCTAAGAAGATAAACACCTTATAAGTATTCTCATTAAAAATAATTTCAATATGTTTATTTGTAGTTTCTATTGATTTATGAAAATTTGCTACCATTTCTTTGTTTATATATGCTAATATATCTTTGTACTGATAAATACCATCAGGAAATGTAACTTGTTTCCAAGTAAAACCCTCATCATGGGAATATTTAATTTTGTTGTTCTTATACTCCTCAGAAATATTGTACCAAGAGTATGACATATTTATTTGATATAGGCAAATGTAATGTGGTTGTGTTTGCAATCTTATGGGATTTACAAATTTTACTGTGAAATCAGAAGGTTACTACTATATAAATAAAAAAGAAAAAAGAAAAAATGATTTTTCCAGGAAAGAAACTTCTTAACATCTTCCTTAGTAATAGCTTTAAATCTTACTAATTCATCAACAAACTGAATAATTTCATTATAAATTTGAGCACTATCATTTCCAGCATTCTTAGAAGAAGTAAGTAATTCTAAGCAATCCATTAATTGTGAAGGATCATTGTAGTAGAAAACACTTTGACCCTTAATTATCTTTTTAACTTTTTGATTTTTACAATTACCTGTAATTCAAGCAAGTTTTACCAGATTCCTAAATACTCTCTTTGAAGTACTCAATCCATCGCGACACTATTGAGGATTTATCACCTGAAAACTTTTTTAACCATGCTAATCTGCTATTGTCAGTTCTCACTTTAAAGTTTTGCCCTATTAAGAAATAACGAAATTTTTTAATACTTTCCACTAATGCCAGTATTTCCAATTTAGTAGATCCAAAATTTTCCTCACTTTGTTTAAGTTTCTGAAGAATTGTATAGGCACTTCTTTTCCATCTTTCATTTGCCCTAGACATGCACCTATGGCAACATTACTTGCATCACAATCTAAGATAAACTCCTTATCATAGTTAGGTGTGTTCAGCAATGGCATTTTGCTTAACTCACTCTTTATGTTATCTAGTTGCTTTTGCCCTTTCCATGTCCATTAAAAAATCTTTGATTTCTTTAATAGTGCTGTCATCTTGTTTGTCTTATGGGCTGCGTTTGCTATAAAAGATCCATAATAGTTTATAAATCCCATTATCCTCTGTAGGTCTTTTTTTTTGAGCTACTAATGTTTGTGTCATTTCCTTTGTGTTGTTTTTCATTTTTATCTCTCATTTTTGTATTTGTCTGCCCAGGAAAACCACTTGTGTTTTCAAAATCTCGCATTTTTTCCCTTTTACATGTAGTCCTGCATTATATAGAATTGTTAACATTCTATCAAGTTTTTCCATGTGTTCTTCTATTGTGTTACTTGCTATCAAGATATTATCTATGTATGCACTCACCCCTTCTTCTATTCTCTTGTTATTTTGCTTGAGTACTTTTGTTACATACCTTTGAAAATAACCAGCACATTACATAATCTGAAAGCCATATACATCCATTCAAATAGCCCATATGGCATTATTAATGCTGTTTTTCAATGTCCTTAGGCTCCATCAGCACATGCCAATATGCTTTACACAAGTCTATACAGGTATAATACTTATTCTTGCTGGCTTCATATATAATGTCTTTTATCCTTGGAAGTGGGCATGCATCATTCTTTGTTATATGATTGAGCTTGTGAAAGTCTATGCACAACATATACTTTTTCCCTTTTTTAACAAAGACTGTCAGCTCAGCATACAGGCTTTCACTTGGTCTTATTATTTTGTTATCTATAAGTTCATTCAACATGGTATTGTAATTTTCTTTTAAGTTCTTTGGTACTCACCTACATGGTAATCTTATAGGCTCATCCATAGTTGTTATAATTTTGTTAGTCTCTCCCATCACCTTTCCTATTCTTATTTCTCTGAAGTTAAATATTTTTTAGTGTTTTTGTAGGATTTTGACCAATTTTTCTCTTTCTTCTTCATTCAGATGTTGGTAGTCTTTCTCTTGGATTTCTGGTATTTGATACTCCTTGTCTTCTTCAATTATGTTAATTGTCTTGTTCATCATCATTTTTTCCATTTTAACTTTTTTCCCTTTTATTTTCAAATTGTCTCTTTTTATATTAACAGTGTGGTTAGTTGTGCTTAATATCAGTATTGTGCCTTTGCCTTTCCTTACTGTGCACAAGCTTGATGGGATTGGCAATTTCTTTGTATTGATTCCTTTTTGATCATATATCATTATCTCTGCACTTATATCATTTTCTGTTTCTATTTGGCACATTTTCCAATTATTTGGTAATGTTTTTATGTCCTTGTTTAATTGGAACTGTATTACCTCCTTCTCTTCTTCTTCTTCTTCTTCTTCTTCTTCTTCTTCTTTGTGGGTTATCACTATTTCTTCTTGTACTGATATTGACTTATTTGTGTAATCTATTATGCATTTATTATTTGTTAGGAACTTGTTTCCCAGTATCACTTCATATGGTAGTGAATTTTTCTCTGCGTCTACCACCATAAATGTTTGTGAGAAGGTAGTATTTACTATTCAAATTGGCACCTCTTGCAGTTTGCCTTTTATATCAATATAATCTCCTGATGCATTTATTAGCCTATTTTTTTCTCTTTGTAGATTTTGTCTTTCAAATCCTATTCTCAATGTGCATTCATCAGTAATGATTGATATTACTGCTCCTCTATCTATTGTTGCCTTGACCATTACTCTGTTAATTACAACTGTAATTGTATTTGTTTTGATCAGGTCAGTTATGATTAGAGTGGGTGCACATTTTATTGGAGGCAGTGCTCCTTCTAGCTTAAAGCATCACTGTCTGTTTCTTCATTTTGTTCTTCTTCATCTTCATCTTCTAATAGGTCTTCTTCTTTGAAGTATGCCTCTTCTTTTTGACTAGATTTACTTGTTGCTTGCAATATCTTTTTGTGTGGCCCTTCTTACCACACATTTGGCACTTTAAACCTTTCTGATTTATTCTCTTTATCATACCATTTTTTAGTTTTATATTTATAATTTGCTGTGCCCCCCAAGTAAAGAGGGAATCTCACTGCAGCTTGTCTCTGTGTAACTTTTCTTTTTTCATACTCATTTCAAACATTTGCACCCATTCATTAAATGTTGGTGAATAACTATCAACTCTTCCTATAAATTTAGGCAGAATTGCTTTAAATGCTGGTGTGTCTATGTTTTCCTCTTCTGATAATATCATGTTCTCAAACATTGTTTTTTTTCTATCTGTTTAGTGCAATTTTCTCTGACTTGTTTTGTGATATCCTTTATCATTTTCTCCATTAATTCTTCTTCAGTCTCAATTTGTTTTTCTGGTTCAATCATTTTATCATTTTGTGGTATTGTTTTTTCCAGTTTCTCAGGGTCCTGAGTTACAACTGCATGTATTGTTTTAATGTTCCCTTCCATATTGCTGTCTTTATCTTCATTATTCAATACTATTAACTTAATTTCATCTTTCAAATTATCTATTTCTAATTGTTTTTTCATGTTTTCTTCTCTAAGGCATATGTTCTCTTTGTGCATTTCACTTTCTAGTTGTTGTAGTTTTTTACTTTGTGCCTTGATCTCCATATTGGCTTCTGTTAGTTTTTGTATTTGTTCCTGGAACAAATTTCTTTGCTCTGTCAGTCATTTGCTTGTATCATCTATCATTTTGTTGGTTCTATTTTCTTTCTTCATGTTCACTATTTCTATTTCAAACATCCTTTGCTTTAACTTCTCAATTTTAATTATCAATTCTTTTCTTTCCTGCTATTATTTTCTATTATCTTTGTCAATTCTGGTATAGTAGGCTCATTTTCCATTTGTGCTGGCTGTAACACTAATTCTATGGGGACTTTTTGCTTTCAGGCTTTGTACCATCCTGTGCTTCTGGGGTTTTCTGAATCTGGGGAGTCTTTTGCATTTTCACCTTTGTTCTGTTTTTCATTTTTGAATTTACCATTTTTCTTTTCAGCTTTGCCAAATACTACTGAGTAAATTTAAATATAAAAACTGCTTTAAAACATTTAACAAATAAATAATCTATCAAATCCATGTGTTTTACATTTTAATCAATATTATATTTTAGTCTTAGTTACTTCCATTCTTTCTCTTACTTTGACCACACATGGATTCTGATTGATTATGCTACAATAAGAGGTCTTAAAATCATATCAATTAATTAATTTTTCCAATTCCTGATTTTCCACATATAAGCATTCTAAATTCTTCTGATAAAAAGTCTACTGGTGAATTGTCATTTTTCACTTTTGGAGTATCATAATTAATAATCTTCATTATATAATGAAAATAGAAAATCTTTCTTCTGAAATGTATACAACTACCTCTAAGGAAAAAAGAAAAAAATATTTTCTTTTTTCTTTTTATAAAGATGACAACAAATTTAGCTTAATGTGTTAAAGAAAAAAGATTAACAGGTTCTATTCCAGGCTCTGGACAATTGCTTGCAACAAAAAATGGCAGAAATATGCTGAAATCAATTTGTAGCAATTGTGGAAGTAAAATTGGTGGGGAAATTGGATATTCATAAAGCAATTGGCTACCTTCCAAAACCCAAAGAAGGTTTCACACTTTCTAATCATAAATAAACTTGACCATATAATCCTTTGCAAAAACAATTGAAAAATAATGTACAAACATATAATCAAATTGATGCTATTCCTAGAGAACATGATATATGTTATAACAAAACTCAAAAAGGGAAAGCTAACTGTGACAAACAAATGTTGAATAATTTAAGAAATGCTAAACCTAAAAATATCTGTGAAAGATTTCATAAGTTATTAGTCTCAAATGTTATTAGTACAAAACATATAATAGGTTGGGGAAGCAAAACAGGACTTTCCAATGTAAACTTTAAAAAAACTCTAAAAGAGAAAGGGTTGTTCCCCACAGGAAATTTTAGAAAATGACACGTGATTGTAAATCATATAGATGAAATTTGGTGTGCTGACTTAGTTGATATACAAAAATTTAGCAAATGAAACAAAGGCTTTACATATTTGTTGATGATTGTATATGCATTTTCAAATTATGGGTGGATTACTACACTAAAAGATAAAACTGTACCTACTTTTAGAGATTCATTATAGGGCAAATTACATTCATCCTCTAGAATTCCAAAGTTCTTATGGGTAGATAAAGGAAAGGAATTTTATAATAAGCATGTTAAAAAACTTCTTGATAAGTACAATGTTAAAATGAAAAAAATTCACTTGTAGAAAGATTTAATAGAACATTTAAAAATACAATGTGGAAAGAATTCACAAAGCAGAATCATACACAATATTTTGATATACTTCCTAAAATTTTAAATGAATACAATAATACCAAACATAGCTCTATAAAATGAATCCAATTTAAGCTACCAAAGAGAAAAATGAAGATAAAGTTTACAACAATTTGAACAATTAGTTTAATAATCTGTACAACAACAATGACATTGAAAGAATAGATATTAAAGAATCAGTGCTTAAATTCAAATTTAAAGTAGGTTATAAAGTTATAATAAGTAAACTTAAAAGGAAAGTTTTTATTAAAAGTTATACACCAAACTGGACTGAAGAAATATTTATTATTAATAAATTAAAATTAACTTTCCTATAACATACACATTGAAGGACATAGCTGATGAAGAAATAAAAGGTTCATTTTATGAAGAAGAATTGCAAAAAACTGATCAAGAAATATTTAGAATTGAAAAAGTTTTAAGAAAAAAGAATGGAATGGCCTTGGTTAAATGGTCAGGATATCCTGATAAATTTAATAGTTGGGAAAGATAAAAAATATATAGAAACATTATTTTCAAAATATTTTTTCTAGACAATATATATAGAAAAACAGCAACAAGAAAAAATATCACTTGTGAAACTTGTAATTTGACAATTGTTAAGAAAAATTATAATTCACATATTAAAACTAAGAAACATTTAAAAAATGAAGAAAAGAATCATGATTTTACAATTAATGGATATATTCCAACAGTTAAAATTAATAAAAATTATGTTAATGCAATTGTTAACTTTAAGGATACTAAAGTACCCTTAATTCCATTTGCAGATATTAATACATTGTTTACAGAAACCCAACCATTAAAATATAATGTTTCATTGTATTTAAAATTTACAAAAGGTATTGAAGATACACTTAAAGATGTAATAGTTCCTTATCAATTTAAAATGAAAGAAATAAATGCTAAGCATGTAGTAATTAATATTAATATTTCCTCCAAATTAAAGGAAATTATTGATGATTTTGAAAAATTAGAAGGATCAAACTGGGTATTCATTGGAGTATATAGTATAAATATTAAAATGTACAAAATTTCTTGAGGCAGAACATATGTTTAATTACTAATTAAATCTTCTTCAATTTTAAATATTATTAATAATGATGATAAATGCTTTTTGTGGTCAATAATTGCAGCACAACACACTAGTTCTAAGAATCAGAATAGAACATGTGTTTATGAAAAATATCTAGATAAATACAATTTAAATGGAATAACATTTCCAATAACAATAAATGGAATTAAAAAATTTATTAAACAAAATGGAATAAAAGTAAATGCTTATGAACTAAAAGTTTTGGATATAAGGTTAACCTTAAATGCAATGATTACTTATTTATTATGCTGATGAAAATGCAATTGATTTGGGGGTGTATGAAAATCACTTTGTTCTAATAAAAAACTTGAAATGTGTACTATAAAAGGATTTAAGTAAGGATAAACTATACTTTTGTAAAAAATGTTAGTTAAAATGTAGAACAAAGTCAAATTTTGAAAATCATATTAGATTATGTAAAAATGAAGACACAACACAACTATATTTTCCAAAAGAAGATCAAATTAAATAAAAAAATTATCATTATAAAATAGATGTTCCATTTAGAATTTATGCAGATTTTGAATATTATAATGAAAAGGTTATGAGTAAATGAATTTTACCTGATGTTGATAATACTACAATTTTATGTGATCAATTACCTATTGCTTTTGGAATATTCCTAAAATCAGATATACCTGAATTATGTAAGTCAAAATACTTGGAAAAGATTGTGTTGAAGTAATTGTTCAAAAAATTAAAGAATTAGAAAACAAGTTCTTCTTTATGTTTAAAGGTGACATTTCAATGAAAATTACTGAAGAAGAAAATGAAGAATTTGAAAGTTTAAATGAATGTTATCTATGTGGACATACAAAGGACCCATCAGGCAAAGAGTTACCCTTTAAATTAGTAAGAGATCATTGTCATTTAACTTGTAAATACAGAGGTGCAGCTTGTAATCTTTGTAATTTGATGATGCAAAAACAATGAATGGCTTTTGTACCTTTATATTTTCATAGTTATTCACAATATGATTCACATTTATTTTTCAATGAATTATTTAAATGTAAAGACAAGTTGGTTATAAAACCCTTATGCAAAACTGAAGAAAAATATATTTCTGTACAATATGGTTTTATAAGGTTTTTGGATTCTTACAGATTTTTTGCATCATCATTAAATAATTTAGCAAATAATCTTGAGCAAAAGCCTATTCTAGAGAAGTATTTTGGTGAATGTGAACTTGTACAATCTAAATTAGCCTAACCTTTTGAATTTTTTGATACTCCTTATGAGAAACTTCCAGATAAAAAATCAGACTACTTTTCAACTCTAATTCAAAAGGTTCCAAATGAAGATGAAATAGAAAGAACTAATAAAGTAATTAAAAAGTATGACATTAAATCTGGAAAGGAATTGACAATGTTGTATTTAAAAGTTGATTTTCTTTTACTAACAGATATTTTTGAAAATTTTATTAAACTTGGTAAAGAAAACTATGGCCTAAATCCATGTTATGCATACTCATTACCTGGATATTGTTGGCAATGTGGATTAAAATTCATGAATGTTCAATTAGATTATTTGAAAGATTATGACATTGTACTTTCAATTGAACAAAATATCCAGGATGGTATTAGTTCTGTAATGATAGATAGATATATTAAATCAACAGATGAAAATAAAAGTTTGTATATTGGCATAGATAATCTATATGGCTGGGCAATGAAATAAAACCTTCCTTATAGTGATTTTAAGTTTCTAGAATTAAATGAGAACCTAATTGGGAAAATAATCAGAACTTCTGATAAAAGTCCTATTGGATATTTTATTGAGTGTGACTTATCATATCTGAAAAAATTGAAAAATAAAACAAACAACTTTCCATTTTGCCCAGTTAAAAGAAAGGTAAACCCTTCTGAATATAGTGAATATCAAAATTGAATTGCTCTTAAAATTGTTTATCCTAAACTAAAGTTTATTGATGATCAATATGATAAAGCATTCTATTTTTGCCATTATAGGCTATTAAAGTTTTATCTACAAATGGGCATGGAAATGGGAAAAGTGCACAGAGTAATTTCATTTAAAAAGAAAAAAGTTTTGGAAGGGTACATTGACCACAACATGAATATGCATTCAAAAGCAAAAAATAGTTTTGAAAAAGATTTTTATAAACTTTTAAATAATGCTTTCTTTGGAAAAACTTTTAAAATATTAGAGGACAGATAAATGTAAAAATGTTTAATAAAACTGAAACTACAGAAAAATTAATCACGGAACAAAGTAAGCTAGAATTTAAAACACATTCTGATTTTTATGATTTTCTAATATATCATTACTGTCAAACTAAATTGAAATTTGATAAACCAATATATCTTGGATTTACAGTATTAGAACTTTCAAAACTCTTGATGTATCAAATTTATTATGATGTTTTACAAACATTTTTTGGTGAGAATAATATAACTTTAAATTATATGGATACAGACAGTTTCATTTTAAATATAAAAACTAAAGATATAGTTAATGATTTGAAAATGCTTAATGAGAATTATGAATTATTTGATTTTAGTAATTGTGCTAAGAATCACAAATTATTCAATGAACAATTTAAGAAAATTCGTGGTTGTTTTAAGGTAGAAACACCTGAAAGTATATATTTAGATGAGTTTGTTGCTTTGAAAAGTAAAATCTATTCATATAAAAGTAATAATAGAAAGTAAAAACACTTTGAGAGGAAAAACAAAAGTTGAGAAAGAAAAGTTAACTTTTAAAGATTATAAAAATTGTTTAGAAACAAATAAAATTGATGCCCTTATTATTTTTAAAGAAATAAAATTTAATCTATTTTTTAAAATTTAATAAGCTTTTAAGTGTAATCAGTTAGATAGTTCTGAAAATATTACATATAGTTAAATTAAATAATAAGGGTGTGTAAAAGGTAAACATTTAAAAAACATATTTTCATAGTTCACTATAAATAACTGGTGTGGAACAAATGTTCTTCTAACTGTGACTCCATGAATCTAAATAAATAGATAATTATTTGTATATAGTTAAAAAAGTTTCCAGTCAACATTTTGTATGAAAGTATTTAAAAATAAAGAAATTCCACAGATTAGTTCATTAAGCAACTAAGATTTTGGAAAGAAAGACATAATGAAACAACTTTAGCTACATCTGTGGAATTTGTGCTTTGGAAAATAACTTGTTTAAGTGCAACAGATGTATAATTTACAGCATGCTTTAAATTTTAGATATGCATAAAGAAACAACTTTAGCTACATCTATGGAATTTGTGTTTTGGAAAATATCTTGTTTAAGTGCAACAGATGTATAATTGTAATATCCTCTACCAGGCGTTATCACTGTTTATCTACTGTTACCTTGAAATGTTCATTCAATATTACATGTAGCCATTACCAAAATATCTTGGCTTAGTTATATAAATTCTATTTGAACAACTTCCTAACCTACATTTATAATTACTACATGTACAGTCATTATATTAGTTGATTATGGGTCATCAATTTAGATCTAAAACAATATTAAGATAATTCCTAAGGTTTGGTTATCCAACCATTTGTTGACAATTAGTTATCTGATACATAATAACATAATTGTCGTTTTGTCAAAAGTATTTTTATTGACAGATACAATTATCTTTTTATTGACACATATTTTATTCTCGGTTGCATTTTACAAATTAATCTGAAATCATAGCAACTAATTGATTATAATATTTTTTAATCAACTCCTTTTTGATCTTACTCTCTTCTGTGATGTTTGCAGCTTATTTCTGATTATTTTGGATGATGCTACACGCCCCCCCTCAGCTTGTGTTATTTTGAGCACAGCTCATTCTCCATGTACCAGAGTGTCTGGTTTTCAAATTATTGTTTCTGCCTGCTGATCAGACCACGTTGTTTTCTCGAATTCCGTTTGTTTTGTCATTTTTAGCACTGCTTCTCTCTCTGTCATTACAACATTTGTGTATTTTAGGAAATGTGTTTCTCTGATGTCTTCTGCTATTGGTGTTATCTCTCTTAGCTCATTTATTTTCTGTGAAAAGATATCATAATATTTCTGATATAATTTTATTCCCTTAATGCTGATCATGAGCATCATTTGTGCATCAGCTCTACTTGTGTGTGCTAAGTCTTCTCTAATTTGGTTGTCAGGGTAAAAGAACATGAAAACTTTCCTTAAACTATGAGTATTTGCCACATCCTTATAGAAAAAACTGATGTTATTTCTTACTTCTTCTTCTGTGATTGTATTGGGGTCATTTTTATTTAATCTCATCATCATAATGATTTCAACCCTTTTCATAATGTCATAGTATTGTTATCTCTTTTCCCATATATCAGTCCAGACTATATCATTTACTCCAGAGAATAACACTATAGCTCTTGGGTTTCATTCTTTGATTTCTTTTCTAAGATCTTGTAGTTGTACATTTATTGGTTTCCCATGTGTGTACAGCTGGACTGGCATTATTGTGCCTTTGATGTAAACTCTCTCCTTGTTATCATTTTGTAGCAGTATTGCTTTTGATTTTTTGTAGTCATCTGTCTCAATTATAGCTTTTGCTTTCTTTTCATTGTTCACGTATGACTNTGTTCATTCAATATTACATGTAGCCATTACCAAAATATCTTGGCTTAGTTATATAAATTCTATTTGAACAACTTCCTAACCTACATTTATAATTACTACATGTACAGTCATTATATTAGTTGATTATGGGTCATCAATTTAGATCTAAAACAATATTAAGATAATTCCTAAGGTTTGGTTATCCAACCATTTGTTGACAATTAGTTATCTGATACAAAATAACATAATTGTCGTTTTGTCAAAAGTATTTTTATCGACAGATACAATTATCTCTTTTTTGACACACATTTTATTCTTGGTTGCATTTTACAAATTAATCTGAAATCATAGCAACTAATTGATTATAATATTTTTTAATCAACTCCTTTTTTTCTGCCTGCTGATCAGACCATGTTGTTTTCTCGAATTCTGTTTGTTTTGTCATCTTTAGAATTGCTTCCCTCTCTGTTGTTATGACATTTGCATATTTTAGGAAATGTGCCTCTCTGATGACTTCTGCTATTGGTGTTATCTCTTTTAGCTTGTTTATTTTCTGTGAAAAGATATCATAATATTTCTGATATAATTTTATTCCTTTAATGCCAATCATGAGCATCATTTGTGCATCAGCTCTACTTGTGTGTGCTAAGTCTTCTCTAATTTGGTTGTCAGGGTAAAAGAACATGAAAACTTTCCTTAAACTATGAGTATTTGCCACATCCTTATAGAAAAAACTGATGTTATTTCTTACTTCTTCTTCTGTGATTGTATTGGGGTCATTTTTATTTAATCTCATCATCATAATGATTTCAACCCTTTTCATAATGTCATAGTATTGTTATCTCTTTTCCCATATATCAGTCCAGACTATATCATTTACTCCAGAGAATAACATTATAGCTCTTGGGTTTCATTCTTTGATTTCGTTTCTAAGATCTTGTAGTTGTACATTTATTGGTTTCCCATGTGTGTACAGCTGGTCTGGCATTATTGTGCCTTTGATGTAAACTCTCTCCTTGTTATCATTTTGTAGCAGTATTGCTTTTGATTTTTTGTAGTCATCTCTCTCAATTATAGCTTTTGCTTTCTTTTCGTTGTTCACGTATGACTTGTACTCATGTAAGAATGTTTTCACAACCTTGATGTCCTTTGGTAATCTCCAATGTGGGAGGACCATTGGTATTGCAATAGTCTCTGGTGGTGTGCATATGAGGAGTTTTGTTTCTATTTCTCGTTCTATGTGCCAGTATGAGCCTTCTGTAGTTGACGCTATTGCTAGGCCTATGGTGGCAAGTTAATTCATCTTTGCTTCAGGAATCATATCCCAGAATGCCTGTGTGAGTCCCCTTTGACTTAGCTTTAATCGTAATTCTTCTTTTATTTCTACTCTTGAAGTGATACATTCAACATCTATTGCAAGTTGGTTGTATGGTCTCAATAGTTCCTCCAGTTCTGTTCATGTGAATGCTTCAGTGAACATGAGTTTCATCATCACTACTGCTTGTTGTTCTCTAATGCACTGGAAGTTTCTTTCTCTTATGTCTTTTGATTCTTTTGTTATTTTAATTTCAACCAAGAAATGCTCATCATCTGTGTCTATCCACTCTATGGTCTTAGCTGGACTAATTTTTCCCCACTTTTTAATGTTTATTCTATTGATTGTTTGTTGTGTCTTGGGGGATAGTAATAATCTGGACGATGCTAATAGTTGCTCCTCCTCTAACATTTCTGCTTGGGACTTTGTAACCATTTCACAGACCAGTTCTGTAATGCCTCCTCTTTTCATCATTTTGGCGCTTCAAAGGATCTTAGTGAATGTGCACCACAGACTGTCTCTTTCATAGCATCTCATTTCATGGTCTAGTATCTTCTGCACGTTTTTCTGTGTTATCAGTTTTCAGATTTCTGCTTTGCTTGCAAGTTTCCTCTTAATAATATTTCTTGTTGTGAGCCATGGCTGGTTTTGGAGCTGCTTCATCCATGTCTCAGATGTTGCTCCCCACATGTATTTCCTCATTGGCTCGTCAACAATTGTGATTTCACTGGGGCATATCCCCGTCTTATTCGCGATGCTTATTGATGACATTTTCCCCAACGGATTTTCTTGCATAATTATTCTGCTCAGTGTTTTTTCCATCATTTGCACTGGTTTTTCTGCTCTATTCAGTGACTCCAGTTTTCCAGTGTGACCTTTTAATAACCAGTTCTTTGTTTGTGTATTGATCAGGGATATTGCAATTTCATATTTCTTTGATTTTGTTAATTTGTGGCAGGTTTGTCACGAGATTGGAAGTTTTAGTTCCATGTCTTCTGTTGTAAATATGGCTAATATCCATGCCGTAGTTCTATAGCGTATTTCTGGTGCATTCTTTTCTTCAAATACCAATTGTTTGAAATCTTTTTTCACATTTAATTCATAAGCTCTGTTTACTTCTGTTAACGCCATTTCAATTGACTTGTGGAACTTTCAGGATGGTGCATCAATTCTTATCTCTGGCCAGCCTTCCTCTACTTTTTGTTGCAGCTTCATGTTTCTCCAAATCATTTGAATTTGTTGTAAATGATCCTGATGTTGCGTAAGGCTGCACTTTATAAACAGTGTGTTTGCTTTTTCAATTCCTTCTATATCCATTGTCAACTCTATGGTTTTCATTTGCCTGTAAAGATCGATTGCAATGCATGGGTCTACCATGATTCAGTAGATCTGTGCCCAATAATCTATCTGTAAGTCTAGGCGTATCAGCTCTGGGATCATTGTGTTCCTATCTGTTTTCTCCCATGGGAAGATGTTTTCACCTAAATTGCATGCGTTTTCTAAGTGCTCAGGAATCTTGTCTTGTGTTGTTATTGTTATTAGTACAACTCTGACATTTTGTACTCTTGCCATTCTTGTTGTATCGTCCACTTTCTTTTCTAACGTTTTTGTGTATTCTTTCTGTTTCAAAATATGTATGATTGTGAGATTTTCTGCATCCATGTTTATTTCCAGTATCTCAGCAATTTTATCTTTATATGCCATTATTGCTTGGGCTGTATCTAGTGTAAATGCGTCATCAAACATGACGTGCACTGTACTGCGCATGTATGGCCTCTCTAACATTTCGTTCATATCCTGTGGATAACTGATAATAACAATTACTTTTGGCCTGTTATTGGCATTGAGCACGATTTGTAAAAATTCCCTTCAACCCTCTTGACTTTCTGTATATGGGTTTTTGTTTCCAGTTTTGCAAATGCATTATAGCACCTCTTCGAAGTTCCCATGAAATAAGGATGTTTCCCCATCTATCTTTGACATTTGTTTTTCTCTTTCTTTTGATCTAACTGTTCTCTCTGATGTTGTTTCTGAGGAGGCGAGTAGCTGGGTCATCCTTAATGGTAGTTTACTGGTGCTTGGTTCACAGTCCAAAGGCTGTGAATCTGTACTGATATTTTCAACTGCTTTGCCCTTGAATCAGCTCACAGTTACTCCTATTGGCACTTGACCAGCTGTGGTTCTGGGTGAGATAACGTCAGCCTTGATCACTTTTGTATTGTATCTCCACAGTTCTTCCACCACTTACACCTTCCCCTGGAGCTCCTCATGTCTCACTGCCCTTGAATTGGCGTTGTGGACTTTGGGAGGAAAAGTTGTGCTGTGCAACAGTTTTCTGCATGCCCTTGAATCGGTGGTGCAGATCCCTGGTGGGAGAGGCTTTTTTGTCCATTTGTCTCTCTGCCCTTGAATTGGCCTTGAGGACTACTAGGATGCCGTCACAGTGAAGATCCCTGGTGGGAGAGGCTCTTTGTCCGTTTGTCTCTCTGCCCTTGAATCAGCCTTGAGGACTACTAGGACGCTGTCTCACTCTTACGTCATCTATTCATCAGTTCTTGGTTCTTGTCCCTTCTGTCTTTGATCTGACTTCCAGTCTGAGAACTTCTGCGTATCCTTCTCCTTCGGTTTGTTGTTGAGAGTCCCTCTGTCTGCTGGGCTCTGCACACTCTCTTCTACCTCTGAGGCAGTATTCTTTGACTCAGGTCATCATCCCTGATCTCCACTGTGTATTCATCATTGAATTCTTCTTCATGTACACTATCTAAATCATACATATCGTATATAATCTCATTGCCTTTAATTTGGCATATTTTAAATTCAGCTTTGTCATCTATTTTTGTTTCTTTGATGTCTGCTGTTGCTCTCTTCAGGTTTTGAAAATGTAAAAGTCTATTGTTATCTAGCATGTATTCATTGTTCAGTAGTGTTTGTGTTATCGTGTGGGGGCCGGACCATACTGTTTTCAACTTCTGGACTTGGTTTGTGTCTACAAGTTTGATTGGTGTGAACGTGTATACATTATTGCCTACTTTGTGTGTGGGACCTTGGTTTTTTTATTATAATTGCATTGTTGTCTCACTGCCGACTTCTTTATGTTGTGACACATTGTTTCATGAATTCCTGCGATCTGATTTCTTAATTGTTGTATGCATGCATTATCCAATTTCCCGCTGTAATTGGTATACTGCATTGAGAGCAGGGTTGTTGCCTCTCTTCCGAACATGGCTTTGAACAGTGATACTCCAGTTGTTGCATGTACCAAGGGTGTTGTAATAATATTCGATCATTTTGATAACCTCTCTCCATTTATTTCCTCCTATTCATGTTGTCGCCACCCTACCCAAGTAACATTTTTTGCGTTATTTTAGCGTTATTTTGCGTTTCCTTATTATTGGCGTTGTTGTTGCGTTCATAAAGCGAAATTAACGCGAAATATGCATACTATTCTATTTAGTCATCTGTTAACATTTCTACTCCATGTGAATTAGTACATTGCCCGATCACGCTTATTATACAACACTGTTATGTTCTGTGCTGCTCTTAATATGGATATG
>CABFPE010000424.1:291555-305481 GCA_900660155.1 Hofstenia miamia
ATGTGTGATTTCTTTAAGTTTACATTCCGATTTGTTGGGTTGAGAATTGGAATCTTACCCTTTCCATTTTTCACTGCACATACACTTGACAGCATTGACACCCTTTTTGTGTTTATTCCTTTATTCTCATAAATCATTATGTCAGCTGTGATCACTTCCTCTGTTTCAATCTCATACATTTTCCATTGATGCGGCTGCAGATGTATGTCTTCCTGTAATTCAAACGTGATTGTTCTGTCTCTGCCCTGTTCTTCTTCAATCTCAATCTCTTCCTCTTTAACTTTGATGGTTCTATCTGCATAATTGATAACACATTTGTGTTTTATGAGGAAGTTGTCTCCCAAAATTATCTCATATGGTAGCATGTTATTGTGCGTATCCACTACTACTAGTGATTGTTCAAACGTAGTGTTTGCCACTCTTAGCTGCACTGCTTCCAATATTCCCTTGGTATTGATATATTCGCCAGATGCATTGATGACTCTTTTATTACACTTGGTGAGGTCCTCTCTTGAGAACCCTAACTTTGTTGTGCAGTCATCCGTGATTATCAAGGTTGCTGCTCCTGTATCAATGGTTGCATTTATCATTATTCCGTTAACCAATATTGTCATTGTGTTCACTGTATCCATGTTTGCCATAATCATTACTGCTGCATGGTTTTTAGGAGTCGGCGCTCCACTTAGTTTTCCGATTCCTCTTCAGTTTGGGGTTCTTGGTTTGTTTCCCCCTCCGATTCTATCAAGTCTTCTTCTTCGAAGTACCCTTGTTCTTCTCCAATTATGTTTATTTGTTTGTAGCACTCGTCTCTCTTATGTCCTTTCTTTCCGCAATTGTAATATTTAACGTCTTTTTTCACGAACCTTCCTCGTTTTTCCGTCTCTAGTTTTTACTCTTATTGTTTTTTTCTGTTTGTCTGTCTCATACGTTTTCATTGTGCTTTTTGGTTTGAGGTTGTTTCTCCACGGTGG
Source organism: Hofstenia miamia (assembly GCA_900660155.1). Lineage (NCBI taxonomy): Eukaryota > Metazoa > Xenacoelomorpha > Acoela > Hofsteniidae > Hofstenia > Hofstenia miamia. The sequence continues at coordinate 292,527 of CABFPE010000424.1, forward strand.
CATTTCTCTATGCCAAGCTGCCTTTTTGTTTATTCTCGCGTTGTTTTTGATTGTAGCTTGTATGTCCACCACTTTTCTGATCATCTACTCCAATTTGTCATCTACATCGCACTTGATTTCAAATTGTGCTCTTATATTGTTGGGTATCCCTTTACAAATGTGCAAAAAGAAATCGTATTTTGAGTATTGGTTCTCTCTTGAGCTGAGTGTGACCAGCCTCTCGACCTGTTGTATGTAATTGCAGATGTCATCTGTCTTTTTCATCTTCGTTCCATTTAAAATTATTCTGTATTGGTTCTTAAAGCTTTTGTTTCTGTAGTATTCTATGAAGTCACCAATTAACAATTCGTAGTCTCTTTTCATTTCTGGGTCTAACAGCAGGTAGTGCTGTGCTGCTGCTCCAGTCAGATATAGGGGGAATCTCGCTGCTGCTGAATGTTGGCTCACCTTTCTTTTTGCCATCGTTAACTCAAACATCTGGAGCCATTCCCCGAACATTGGGTTGTAACCATCTACTTTGCCATTAAATTTTGGTAATGTGGCTTTACACGGGATCATATCATTTCCCACTTCCTGGTTTAATATTGAATTGCTGTATTTCAGTTTCATGTTTTTTGTTGTCCCTTCTTCTTTTCAAAATTGTGTGGTTATCGCCTTTGTGATTTCATCAATGAATTTCTTCTTTTCCACCTCATTCTTGTCTTCCGAAGAATCTTCCAATAGGTGATCCTGGAGTGGTGGAGCTTGTAATTCGCGTTCTTTTCTACCTACGAACTGAAGATTGTGGGACTGTATTTTATCTTGTTCTTCTTTGGTTAGTTGCAATAACCTCAATTTGTCTTTTAATTGAGCCATTTCCTCTTGCCTCAGATCTTTATCTTCGATTAGTCGTCTGTTCTCTACTTCTTGCAAGTCCTGCTGTAATTGTGTTGGCTGTTCGTTTTTCCTTGTTTCAAGTCAAGTTATTTTACTCTTAAGTTGTGATATCTCTGCAGCTTGTATATCGTTGTCTTGTATTAACTGCTGATTTGTCCTTTCTAATAGGTTATTCTTTTCTTGCAGAAGCTGATTTTGTTTCAGAAATCTACTGTTTGATTCTGTTAATTGTTTCGTGAGTGCCTTGATCTCATTTTGGAACACTTCGCTTTGCTCTATTAATCTGGTATCCATATCGATTTGGATGTTCCTGATTGTTTCTGCACTTGCCAATTCGATGTCTTCTATCCTTTTTGTTAGTAGACCAATTTCTTCTCGTAGTAATCTCTCAGTCTCGTTATTTTTTCTCAGAATTTCCATGATTTCTGGGGTTCCTGGTTCGGACGAGGATTCCTGTCTTACTGACTCTGGGGTTTGGGTTGCTTCCAAATTCCTTGGATAGGATGACGATCGTGTTGTCATAGGGGTGGTGGTTTTTGGTATCACTTTCTTTGCACTTCCTCTCTTACTTTTATTGTTTGTCATTGTTTCTTGATGTCGTAGTGGCTTTCCGGTTCAGTTACGATTCAAGAGTCCAGGTTGCACTTGTTGCGGTTAAGGTTTTCTGCCTTTGCTGACTTTGTATTTCCTTTCGCTGCTCTGTTGCTTCCTTTTCACTTTTCCTTTGAGTTGTTTCAGCGTTTTGAAAGAGTATCACTGTGTGTTTCCTCTCCGTTGACTTTGTTCTTATTTGTCACAGTTGCCATGTAACATCCTCAACCTGGCCTATTTGCACCGTGTAGCATTGTTGATGATTACCATCAGTAAATTGTGGTTGAGGAGTTACTAAGTTATTGAACCGCCAAACTTTTCCTTTTTAGTTAACTAGTTAAGTTAATCGAGTATTAGTTATCACTGTTTAGGTGATGGAGCTGTGTGACGTTTCCTCTTCAATTCTTCTGTGGGCTACTGCCCAAAGCCGATCTCCACAGCACAGTTCCTCTCCTTCATGAACAATGACTGCATCCACTGTCTCAGCTCAACTGGAACTAATTATGTGTACCTTACTTTAGCTCAGTGCGTGCACTCACGTCAAGTTGTAACTGACTTAAACTCAATGTTGTAAAGTGTTTGTTGATTTGATTAAGTAAAGCAACCGGGCATTGACACTAACTGCATTTAAATAATATTAAGGTAGCCATTACCATAAAATTATTGGCTTTGTAATTTAATTAATAAGATTGCAGTTTCCTATACTTACATTTAATAATGATACATGTAAGGTCATTTATTCGGTCAATTATAGTTGAGTCTCCTACTATTAAGAATAGATATATATATATGCTTAGGGTTGGACTATCCAGTCGTTTCAGGCTTCTGTTATTTTATACATGTATAGATCGATAGTCAGACTAAGCAAGAATCGAAAAACTCCTAACTGTAACATAAGTGCGGTTTCATGACTGGCACAAGGACCCTTCAAATCGATCCCATGATGGAATCCAGCCACTACTCGACACAACTTGCTTAGCTGAACATTTTATTAAATAATCAAACCAGATAAATGAAGAAATGAAAATAAAATAAACTCTGAAGAATTTATTGTTCATCAAATTTCTAGTTAAATTCAAAGCTATTTATTTAAAATTTTAGAAGTACCTGCCAATTTAATTTCAAATAATTCATCTGCCAATATGGCTGTTCATTTGTAAGCGTAATTTTGCTCGTTTCACTTTGTCAAATTTTACTTAATCGGCTAACTTGTTTCTCTTAATTTGCACAATATTGTAGCTTGGTTGCATCTTACAAAATGAATAGAATAATTAACTAAATTTTACAATCATATTTTTGATTATATTTAATCACTATAATTGTTCGACGTTATTCTTTGTTTGCAGCTATTCTTTTTGGGATGATGCTACAATACCAATCCTTAATGCTATGAATCAGAATGTTAATCTAAAGAAATCTCAAGTAAGAATATATGGAAGTACACCAAATCGAACATCAAACTTATCAGGAAGGCAATTAGAGACAATGATGGAGCGAGTAATTTGCACAGTCGACTCAAGGACTTGCAAATGAAAATAGATAGTACTCCACATGGCCTACTCAAGGGCGAGTGGATGAACACCATCAAAGTTGTGAGTACTCCCAAAGGCCGACACAAGGGCATAGGGACAAAGCAGAAGAGGAAGACTTATACAGAACACCCGAAATAAACAATGAAGACTACCCACATTTGGAAGAACAGGAGATCACACAATTAAGGAAATTGTTGGAAAAACATAAATGTATATTCAACTATGGAGAGATAAGTGTGGGGCAAGCAGTGGGCGAAAAACACAGAATAGTTACAACAATTGATACCTATATAGACGATATCATAATAACTAGTGATACAATCCAAGAACATCTGAAAAAATTAGAAAGAACATTAACAATATTGGAGAATGCAGGCCTTAATATTAATGGGAACAAATGCGACATTGTCAAAGAGAAAATAGTATTTCTAGGAAGAACAATAGAGAAAGGCAGAATATGCATGAAGGATAGCGCCAGAGAAATGATCTGTAAAATAGAAAAGCCTAATAACAAGAAAGATATACAGAGGATAATGGGATTCTTCAATTACTACGGGACTTTCATCCTGAACATAGCTGGTAAGACAGTGAAGATGACCAGATTAATGAGGAAATCAGTACCATTTGTATGGACCTGGCAGGAGCAGGAAGAACTAGATAACATCAAAGAAGAACTGGCAAAACTACCATCTCTTAACACACTGGACTACAATGAACAATTTATACTGGATTGCAACGCAAGTAAAGTGGTGATTGGGGCCACACTGGGAGAAATGAAAAACAGAAAAGAGGTTCCCATCCAATTTTTCAGTCTTAAGTTGAGAGCAAGCAAAGAAAATTACGGATCTACCAAAGTAGAGATGCTGTCACTAATCGAAAGTATTAAAAAATTTCAACACTTCCTGATTGGTAGAGAATTTAGGGAATGCACAGACACCACCAATAAGAAGCTTTATACATTTTTGCCTATTAGTATTTGTTTGAGCTTTGTGAATTTATGTACATTCTTTAAAATTTGCAATTTAATATTGTTAAAATAAAAACTATAATTTTCAAAAATCATGATAAACTAAAATATTGCTGTAGTTATTAAATTAAAAAAACAGTTTGCAAATTATCTAGCTTATTTGAAGTGGACCCTTTTTAAATATATTTTTCTAAAATGGTATTTAAACTATGTAACTAAATATTTAATAGTTGAGTGGTTTGCCTTTAGTTGTTACTTAATAATTGTAATATGTATCATTGTAAAGCTCAAATTTTTGTAATTTTTAAAATAACAAAAGCATTATCCAAAATGCATGCAATATTACCAAATACATGAAGAAAATACTTTCACTACTCAGGATTATAACATCTGAATTTTTTGAAGCTTGAAGCTACTCCAAATTGTCTGTAAAAACATTCAGTTTCATCACAAAACGCACACCCCATACATAATATATCTGAAACACAATTGGTTAAATCACCATAATCTGAGCCATTCAGTACTCCAAATCTAAATATATACATGCTAGTAATTAAATAAATAAATATATATATATAATATTTTTATTAATATTATTATTATTATTATTAATATTACTGCTAAGCAGCATGTGAGAAGTCATTTAAATTTGAAAATATATTTTATGCACATCCACTTAAAAAACAATTTGAAATATTAATGAAACAAAACTTTCAGAAAATAGAGCATCCATAAAATTATATCACCAAAGCCTGCTTTTGATATTAAATAATGACAAAAAGTATTTTTTGCTACAAATTTATTACAAACATGGACATTGCTGTACTATTCAAAAACGAATTAAGTTTTAAGTAAATTTTCAATTGTTTGGTCACTTAAATAAGCTAAGCTTTAGGTACAGCAATCCCTCCTCAACTTCACAAATGTCCAGTTCATTCTGAACAGAATACTGTGTTATGTGTATTTCTTCTAGTGAAATATTAGAATGAAAATGAAAAAAAACAGTGATAGCAAAATCAGATTGTTATATTGGATGGATTTCCATTTTCCAAAATTCAAGGTTTTCTTGCTAATGACAATACACATTATTGCTTTGAAAAAACCTATGCCAAATATTGCATACATGTCAAAATCATATGTAGCTGATATTTTGGTACTTTCCATTTGTCTGTAACTAAATTGAAGAAGATAGTGGTAGCTGTTTCACTTCTCTTTCAAAGTGTTGCACTAACAAGCACCACTTTCATTTTCAAAAATATAATATAGAAGATGTCAAATGGTTTAGATATAATTAAAAATTCAAATGTCCTTACATATTGATAATCTATTTTCTTAAATATTTCTTTTATAAATTTTAAACATTTATATCTCTTACACATAAGAAGCAGTTCTGCAAAACACTGTTGGCACAACATCCTCTAGCATGTCATCATTGCAAATGGGATACCCTCCATATTTTGGTGAGAATTCAATATCCATACCAGGAGAATGAATCTTAGTAGGAACCATTTGGAGATTGCCATAACTACATGTTTCCTCACATGAATTGTTAAAGACTAAATCAAGATATATTAAACAATCATTTCTCAGAATCTGTAGATTTCATATTTGACCTATCCATAAATATGCTTAAAATTATAGAAAATACCTTGTATTATTAGTACACAAAGAAGTGATGCCGTAGTTGGTTACATTGTTCTGATCAATATAGTAAACCTATAATAATGCAATGAATCAAATGCAATGCTAAATACATAAATATTTATGTGTTGGCTTAAAGAGTGCTGCTTTGAGCAAATGCAAAATTGGTGGATTATTTTAGGGATGTGTGGATGGAATAAATGATGATGGAAATAACCATCCAATTCGTTGATTGGATGTAATAGAAGGTAAATTTCAGAGCTTGATCATGCTATGGATAAACTCATGGGGAGCATGAACACCTGTGGTATGCTGCAGATAAACCACTGGTTAATTCTTTCCAATATGTTTTTAGAATTAGAAGAGATAACACTGATTCCTTAAATGTGCAGCAAAAAGCCTTAGATCTAATTTTGATTTCAAAAAAAGAAAAAACAAGAACTCAAACTGTGCAGTTCAAATTGTGGGTAAACATGTCATCAATTCAATTACTGAATTTTCAAATGTTGCTAATCAACCCCATGGAAGCATGTTAAAATGGGTACTATTTTAACCCACTTGCAAAGAAAATGATGAAAGCCCAATGGCATCTCCAGAGGGGGATTCTTGGGATCCTAGAATCCTCCCAATCAACATGGAATTTTTCTGCCTATAATATATTGTTAAAGTATGCAACCCCTCTTCCCACAAAAAAAATTATTATTTAACTTTTGTACTACTAACATAAGATTGAATAAGTGATTTCTGTTAAGTATATTTATTGAGTTTCTGCCATTACATACTGAGCATTTTAGATGTGCTGCCTTGCCGGCAAAATTCAATTTAACAAAATATCTTTCACATTAAAATAGCAAAATATTCCAAGCTTGGATATGGAAATGAGATTGTCTCTATTTCAATTTCATTTCAGATAATGAAATTCGTGGTTTTTTCCCAGTCACATGTAAATTCCATTTCATTGAAATATTTAATCCCAGTCCTATGGGACTGAGTTGATCTGTTGAAACCTACTGGAGGTTTATCTAATTTAATATATGCAAAAATTAAAATTCAATGCACCAAACCTACAGCATATTAAACCAGTTTTGAAGGAAAATGCTTTCTCAAATCCTTTGTTATTATTGTATTGTTGTTTATTGTATTTTGGTGGTGAAGTGTGAAAATGGTCACTACTGGTGAATTGTGGCTGGCAAGCATTGTTATCAGCTGATACAATGTGAATGATGAGACAAGATTTTGGTGATAGTTTAGTATACCTGAATATTTACAATGGTCAGACAAATTATTCTAAGCATCATTTCTACAAATGTAAAATTTATTGGAAATAAAATGGATGAATTACTAAGTTGAACTCCATCTATTCACCTGATATTAGTGCAGTCAGTGAAAATTCATTCCCTGCTAATTATGACTGAAGAAAATTCAGCATTTCTAGATTTAGTACTTTTCTTAAATGTGACAGAATTGTTGGTGTAGGAACATATTTATGGGCAACAGCCAATTTTGGTAAAGCTAAAGAACTTGATGTTAAAACTATAAAGAAATTAGATTTTTTATAGCTGTCCACTAGGTCAATTCTGATATTTTGTTGGTTTATGTGGATATTGTTCCACATTTAACAGTACAGGAATGTAATTTGCATCTTTTGATCAAAGTTTTGATGATTTCTAGTTAGATAACCTACTTTCAGAAGACATCATTTTTTGTGAATATGATATGCATTTTGTCAAGGATGATCTGTACTCCAATTAAGATTTACAATTCAAATCAGTAGACCTACACAAGAATAGTTGATAATCAACTTGTTGTTGTTGTTGGTATCTGATAATCTTTTTATCATTTTCCCTGATTTTAAGGTTGTTTCACAGGCAATGGCAATCATGCCACATTGATTTGCAAATCCCACACCTTCAATGAATTTTCATGGTGTTAAGCACTCAGCATTTATGTTGTGAGAAGCCATTTTAATCACTTCTGTGAAAAACGTGCAACATTTCATTTTGGGAAGTATACATTGGATCTATTTTATGAGAAATTGTACTTTGCAATAGGTCTGATACCATACAGATTTGTAGATGTGCAATTTGATGTTCCCAAATTAATCACACCAGTCATGAAAGAATTGAAATTAAGAAGAATTAATTTTGAGTAAATCCACAATTATATGACCATTATAGGAAAAAAAGTTTTATCAATGCAGTGAAAAGCATTGAAGTAATAAATTTTGCAAAGCAAAGGGTATGTGAGACATAGTATGTGAGGTTCATTAAACAAAGAAAGGTCAAGTTTGTTCAAATTCTGAATAGCTACTCTGTGTGGGTTAAGCCAATATTGTAGAAAAATTTTCTGAATCAATTACACACATAGAACCTGCCTCTTTACCACCATGTACACATTCATCCATTCATGCCAATTATAATGTTGGCTTCAATTGTCACTTTTGAAGTTTGCAATATGCCAACTAAACTTTATAAGAAAGCCTCATACATTCTAGCCAAACTGATTCGTCTTTGGGTGAATTTGAATGCTTACATAATGCAAGGCATTATTTCCAATAGCGGGAAGCTGGGAAAGACCTCACTTCTACCAAAAATTGACAATCATCCTGTTGGTGATTTCCAACCAGAAATTATTGAAGAAAGCAGTTTGGTGTTTATTTTAGCAAAAATTATTGAGAGTTGTTGATTCTAATCAATATGCTTACTTTAATACATATGATGAACAGTATTACCAGATTTGATGGAATTCCTTGGAAATTGGTTCTTGATAACCTCAGGGTTGTTAAATTGTGAAGCCACTTCATTTGTTGGATTGCTACCTACTTGTGACACTGGTTTTTTTAATTAAGGTAGAAGAACTTCACAGTACCCTGAGAATCTGCCCTAGGACAAACCATTTTATTGTTTCATGCATGAACTCCTACCAAATTCAGTTTGGTAGGATGTTAATCAAGTTTGCTGAGGATGTTAATACTGTTGTTTTAGATTAGGTTACCAACAGTAACTGAATATTGTCAAGATCCTAAGCAATTGCTTGCCATGTCAAGGTGTAAGCAAGTTAAGCACTATAGGTCTTCAGGTGACAAGTTAGTATCAGCATTTTGTTTAGAATTTCTATTTGATTATTAGTAAAATTTCAATGGTACAAGTATATTACAATTTGCATTTGGAATTACTACATCAAAACCATCAAATTGATCTTGAATTTCTCAAAGCTAATACATTAATTGCTATGTAACAAAACCTACATATGTTTTGAAATATGTAATTGATGACATATGACATGTATGTCTCATATCACGTGTAAGCATGGCATAAGTCTTTCTGATCTGAAAAATATATTGACTGTTAGGTAAATTATGTGAAACGCTATTTTCAACCTTTTAATATTTTCTAGAAGTTTGATAGATCCCCAAAAACTTCGATCTCAGCAAGACCCAGATTTCAAATTACTTGAACAATGCAATGGTTTTGTGATAATGCCATTGATGTAATTATCAGAAGTAGAAACATTAGGACTACATACTTTTGATCACAGTTCTGCAGTAGTCCTCATCATGTGTTCAATTTTCAGTCTTGGTTCTAGTACAATCATGTGAGATTCAAGCTAGGTTTCTGCATGACCATGAAGCCCCATTAGGCTTGCTTCTCCCAATGCCATAGGGTTTGATCTTGGGACTAATTTATGCATTGGGAATGGGACTAACATGCAACAGTGATCATAAATAACGAATTGAAACAATGGATTTTAGAATATCATGCATGATTTATATTTTCAATTCAATGTAGAACATGCTTCTAAATAATCTTGCACTTAGTTGGCACAACAAGCCTACAGATTTTCTAACTTAAATTTGATAAAGTAAATTTGGAAAATTCTCATATCAAATAGAAATGAAAGCTATCTATAACTTTTTCGTCCTAATTTCTGAGTGTTCACCATTTTTTTTTATAGAAAATGAATGCAGAGCTCAATTTTATCCATTCACAAATACTCAGATTGCTGCAGGCAAAGATGCTACAGATTTGTAATGTGTGAAAAAAATTGTTCTCAATGTTAAACTTAAGAAATTTTAAGTGAGAATTTAATTATATTTGCTGGTTAAATTTAATTCTAAATATGCTACTGTGTACTAAGGATGCATTATTCTACCATTTGCTTGTTAGCAGGACTTGTATATTTATTGAATATGTTTTTAATAAGAAATAACAAATTAGATCTTATTCTGAGGTGCATCTAAATTGGTTTAAATTACTTTTATCTGAATTGTGATTTCTGTATGATAACAAAAAAATTAATTATTTTTAGTGTCTAAGAAATATATTTTCTTCCAGAAAAGGTTTATATGCTAATTTTATTTAAAAATAGTAACAAATAGCACTGCTTCTCCAAATGCCTGCAAGTCAAAATGAGATTTTTACATTCAATAAATTCATGTTTTATTGAAAGTGAAGAAAAATTCTTACATATAGTTTTCCTGTAGACTTTATGGCGATATTCTTCTTTATAAGAGATGTTGTACACTGGTTGAACGTCAAAGAAGGATCTGACTCTTCTAATGGCCCTACCAGAGCAACCAATTCCACCATGAAATAATTCTAGTGAACATGTACGATTATGAAAGCTAAATAATTTCATCTTAAATGTGAAATTTGATCTTGCAACTACAGTGTTAGCCTTAACTAGCTTTTAGTGTGACCATTTTTGATAGATTAGCTATGTTTAGAAATATATATCTTGAAAAAATATAAACTTAAATGTCAGTATTTGCTTGCCAACCATATCTACAAATAATTTTGCATACTAATTCCAAAGATGCATACAATTTCATAAGGAATTCTATTTGGGAAAGAATTGACAATGATTAAGTAATTTGTATGACAATTTGGAATCAGAAAAGAACTTAGTTAGAGATTATCACATCTAAGCCATTCCATAATGAAATTTTTATATTTTCTTACTTCCATTAATGCATATTTAGGAAAGCACAATTTTAATGGTAGTTATTGTAACCTCTAAACTTATTGAAAGACATGCACTGTCCTTGAGCAGTCTGAAATTGTTATTTGTTAACACTAGAAGTGTCATTACTCCTTGAGATTTACTTTACATATAGCATTTCAATTAAAAAATTGTGTAAGAGAACAAAAAAAAATTAATTATGGAAATTCCAATAGATTATCAATATATTTGGAGGTGCATATGCCTGCTGTTGTTCTTAATGAATGTATATGCCAGTAATTTGAGGGAATTTTGACACATTTGGAAATTCTAGTCTTAAGCACTAAATGGTCTACTAAAGTTAATTGATTTTCATTTTTGATCATGTAGATATCTATAGGCCAAAATTTAATAAAAATAGTTTGAAGCTCTCCAGTCAGCAATTACATCAATTTCACACTCAAAATTTTTTGTGCATTTCTTAATTCCAATCCACTTATTTAATCATTGCATCTACTCTATTCATTTTAGATTTACTGACCACACTGGCCAATGAGGCATATGCAATCACAATTTTATGATATTAGTGAAATAAAATGGCCCAAAATGCTAGAAAAAAATTATATTTTGTATTGGATTTTAAAAGAAGTGTTTTACAAAATTCTTGGGAGTGATTAAAAAGTAGAAACTCTTTACCATAAAATTTTCAATTGTCATTCTTGAATATCTAGTGTAACATAATCCAATCATGTGGTCAAGTAGAGAAAATTAGAGGAAAGAACTAAGACTAAATTGGGGAATAAATATTTATTTTACACACATGATTATGATTAGTTAAATCATTTGTAAAATTATGAAGCAGTATTTTCATATTAATTAATATTAATTTGGCAGTACATTTGAATAATGGTAAAAGGCCGAAGTCACAAATGCTAATTAATGCTGACATGTGTAAACAACTTAGATTTAACAGGTACTAGCCAAATATTTTATTGTTTAATAGTTTCAAGTATAAAAGTGGTGCAGTTTATTATTTTGATGATGACTAAAATTCATTAGATTTACTTTGCTTTTCTTTGTCAGGTTTATTTATTAATTATCATGGAAAGCTAAACAGTCGAGCACTAGGGTATTTGAGACAGTGGTCCACAACTTCATTTAACAGGAGTTTGTAACAGCTTTGCACTTAACATTCATTTGTTTGCCCATTTGAACAGCTGTGTGGCTGGTAGCCAGTGCTTACCTGATGTGCTCTTAGGTTAGATATAAGGATAGGGGTTTTTACTTGTTATAGCTTTCCTATCATTCATTGTTCATATTATTATATTATGATCTTTATGTTTGCCCTCATAGGAAAATTCATGACTTGTTTGAATTGGATTTTAGTGATTTCATTATATGTAATTACCAGTAGACTGAACTACCAACTTTCCCTTTTACTTGTGGCCACATTGGTTGTTCACATGTATATTAGGTTAGCATGTATATATTTATCTGTAGGGATATTACATGTAAGGAATTATAATAAGCTAATGCATCCCAGTTGCTAATTCCAATTATATTACAAACTCATTAATAACAAGAACAATCAATGCAATAAATTAGTAAGCTATCAAACACTGTCACTATCATATTCTCGCACATTACTTCATGCACTGAGTCACTGGCGTTGTGGTTGGTGTTTCTCTCGATGTTCAAGTGTCAGCTGGAATTAATCATTATATCGTAGTTTCTTCGATTCCTCTTTGTGCTTTGCCTCAGGTCGGGTTTTGACCCTGTACATTGTACCATCTATTTCTTGTCTTGCACCTAAATTACTGTTGTTAGTCCAAGCTTCAATATTAGTTGATCATATATTATTTTAATTAATAAGCAACACAAAATTAGAGTAAAGGAAGAGAGATGGAAACTTGGAATCTGTCACCTACCATACTAGTTAAGGAGGGAAAAATGTTACAGCAGCTCCTAAATTAAGTTAAGATTTATTAGTTGGAAGGTTGTCAAGATTCTACATGGCGACCATGACAGGTGCCCAACATGTGCAAAGAAAGATTTGAGTTAAGATAGTTGTTTCTTCTTGAATCACTCAAATTGGAGAGAAAACTGAAAAAAGAACAGGATGGAAACAGTATAAGCAAATTAGAAGTGACCTGGAAAAAACAAAAAGAAAAGAAAAGGAGGGAATGAACAAGTAATACTACACCAGAGCACAGAGAAAATCTAGACCAACAAAAAGAGTAGTATTAATTGGGCAGAAGTTCGTTCAACTTTTTACTGATTGGTCGAGAGGTGGGCAGAAGTTCGTTCCACTTTTTTCTGATTGGTCGAGAGGTCGAGTGTAGGCTGTTCCACTTTTTTCTGATTGGTTGAGAGGGTTGGCCTTTGACCTGAGACGTCGTGGATATTG
>CABFPE010000424.1:321604-332849 GCA_900660155.1 Hofstenia miamia
AGCCCATGGAACAACTGAAGAGGAAACATCATACTGCCCAGTCACCTAAACAGTGATGGTTAATACTCAAGTACTTAATTAACATAACTAGTTAATAAGAGAAAGAAGTTTGACGGATCAACAAAGGGGTAACACCTCACCCACAGTTTACTAAGCATCCCTTAACAGTGATCAGACACGGCGTAACAAGCTAGGTGGAGGATGTTACACTGGTGTAGTATTAGTTATTCATTCCCTCCTTTTCTTTTCTTTTTGTTTTTCCAAGTCACTACTGATTTAGTTACACTATTTCCGTCCTTTTCTTTTTTCGGTTTTCTCTCCAATTTGAGTGATTAGAGAAGAAACAACTATCTTAACTCAAATCTTTCTTTGCGCATGTCAGGCGCCTGTCATGGTCGCCATGTAGAATCTTGACAACCTTCCAACTAATAAAGCTTAACTTAATTTAGGAGCTGCTGTAACATTTTTCCCTCCTTAACTAGTATGGTAGGTGACAGATTCCAAGCTTCCATCTCTCTTCCTTTACTCTAACTTTGTGTTGCTTATTAATTAGAATAATAACTGATCAACTACGATTGATACTTGAACTAACAACAGTAATTTAGGTGCAAGACAAGAGATAGATGGTACAATGTACAGGGTCAAAACCCGACCTGAGGCAACGCACAAAGAGGAATTGAAGAAACTACAATTAACAATTAATTCCAGCTAGCACTTGAACATCGAGAGAAACACCAACCGCAACACCAGTGACTCAGTGCGTGAAACAATGTGCAAGAATACGATAGTGACAGTGTGTGATAGCTTACTAATTTATTGCATTGATTGTTCTTGTTATTAATGAAGTTGTAATATAAATGGAATTTGCAACCAGGATGCATTAGCTTATTATACTTCCTTACATGTAATAACCCTAAAGATAAATAGATACATGCTAATCCAATATACATGTGAACAACCATTGTTGCCACAAATAAAAGGGAAAGTCAGTAGTTCGTTCTACTGGTAATTACATATAATGAAATCACTAAAATCCAATACAAACAAGTCATGAAATTTCCTATGAGGGCTAACTGAAAGATCATAATATAATGGGATGAACAATGAACGAAAGCTATAACAAGTAAAAACCCCTATCCTTATACCTAACCTAAGAGTACATTGGGTAAGCACCAGCTACCAGCCGCACAGCTGTCTAAATGGCGAACAAGTTAATAATGTTGGTGCAAAAGCAGTTACAAGCTCCCATTAAATGAAGTCGTGGACCACTGTCTCAAATACCCAAGTGCTCGACTGTTTAGCTGACAAAGAAAAGCAAAGTATAACAAGTAAAAACCCCTATCCTTATACCTAACCTAAGAGCACATTGGGTAAGCACTGGCTACCAGCCGCACAGCCATTTGAATGGCTAGTACCTGTTAAATCTAAGTTGTTGACAATTTTCTATTTTCTGATTTTCCTTCGTCTGCCGATTTACGTACGTCAGCATTAATTAGGGTTTGTGATTTCGGCCTTTTACCATTTGTCAAATATACTGCCAAATTCATATTAATTAATATGAAAATACTGCTTCATTATTTTACAAATGAATTAACTAATCATAATCATGTGTGTACAATAAATATTTATTTCAGAATTTAGTCTTAGTTCTTTCCTCTAATTCTCTCTACTTGACCACATGATTGGATTATGTTACACTCCCCCTCCAGCATAGCTAATTAAAGATCACGACTCTCTCACCATGGACCATTTCAACAGCCTGCTTTATCATTGTATTAGCTTCTTGCATATCCCACTCAGTTTTCTCGAACTTCTAGTCTTTAGTTAGCTTAAGCACCACTTCCTTCTCCGTCGTCACCATTTTCTTGTGTCTTAGAAACATGGGATTCCTCAATTTGTTTGATATCGTACACATGCTGCGTAATTCATTTAATTTTCCATTGAACTCCTCATAATATTTTTCATAAAGTCTTAGCCCTTTAATCACTATCATGAGCGTCATCATTGCATCCACTCTGCTCATGTGAGCCAATTCAGGTCTTACTGTTGTGTTCAGATAGAAAAAGTCGTAGGTAGATCTCAATGACTTACATATAGATGCTTCGTCATAAAATGCACTTATGTTATTTTTCACCTCTTCTCGTGTTATTTGATCCAGGTCATTTTTCCCCAATCTTACCATTGTTATGATCTCAACTCGTCACATGACATCATAGTATCTGTATCAAGGACTCCATAATTTGCCCCATACTATGTCATTTATCCCTGAGAACAACATTACCATTTGAGTATTTCTTTTCTCGATTTCATTCCGCACTTTCTTTATTTGCTTGTGTATTGCCTCTCCATCTCGATATAAATTGTGTGGGGTTACTGCTCCTTCAATATATATTCTTTCTTTATTGTCGTTTCTGATCCAATATTTCTTTAGACTTCTTATAGCGTTCATGATTTACGATTTTTTCTGCCTCTTCCAGTTTGTTTACATATGTGTTTTCTTCATGCCATAATGCTCTTACTGGCTTTTTATTCTTTAATCGCCATGCTGGTAATAACATAGGTACAGAAATTGTGGGAGGCGGTGTACACTTTAGTAATGTAGTCAGTGTTTGTTTTTCTATATCTTCGTACAATCCCTCCATTCTTGATGTTGTTGCCATTCTGAAAGTCGTGGGATAATTATTTTTACTCGTTTTTATATTTTCCCAAAACATATTGGTTAATCCATGCTTCATGAGATTTTGAGCAGTTTTGGCCTTCATTACAAATTTCGAAGTTATATATTCAATATCCATGGCTAACTGATTTTGCAGTTGTAACATTTGATTTATATCTTGTCTCATAAATGCTTCAGTACAAAGTATTTTTATCATTGACTTTGTTTCTCTTTCGTAGACTTCACCATATATTCTCTGTACTATATTATCTGTCTTTTCTCTTTTTACAGTTATTTCTACCAAGAGACGTTCATTGTCTGTATTGACCCAAGATATCTCACTCGGCTCTTTTTCACCCCACTTCTCCATATTAACTTTGTCTATTTCCCTCTGTGTGTTTGGGGTTAGCACAATTGCATTCAATTGTAGCAATAATTCTTCCATTCTCATTTCTTCTTGCGACTTGCTGACCATTTCTATGATTTCTATTGGTCTATTTTCTCCTTCTTTCCCGCATGACTTTTGATTTCTTAATTATTTTGGTATGAGCACATTGCGGGTATTCTCTAATGTACTTTTTCATCTCATGTGTAATCGTTTTGTTTATCTCCTTCTTTGCTATTTCTTGTATTGTCTCCAGTGTACTGGCACTTTCTCTTTTCATTAGATTACGAGTTGTCATCCAAGGTTGCTGTCTTAGTGCTTTCAGTTTTGTGTTTGAAGTAGCTCCCCACATAAACTTTTTCGCCTCATCATTCAATATGTCTATTTCTGCAGGGCATATTCCTGTTTTGTTGGCAAGTTCTACAATACTTGGTCTGCCCAGTGTGTGTTGTTGCATTAACAGTCATGTGTAATTTTTGTTGCACCTTCTTGGTCAGTGATAGTGATAGTATTTCCACATACTGTAACATCCATTGTTTTATGTTCACTGGTATCAGTGCTATAGCTATCTCATATCTTTTATTCTTTGCCATGTTTTTTCTCTCTTTCCTTCTGATTGGCAAAACTAATTTTTTGTTGTTTGTTAGGGCTATACTCAATATCCATATTGATGTTCTTGCTCATATGTGCGGTGCATTGATTTCTTCAAAATCATGTTTCTGAAGTTTCGTTTTGAATCCATCTCATATGCTTTTCTAATTTCTAGTAGCGCCATCTCCACTGTTTTGTTATACATTTTTATAGGCGATCTTATATCAATCATAGGCCATTCTTCATGTATGGGTTTCTCTGTTTTCATTTCTTTCCATACATCCATAATGTTTTTCAAGTGCCCTAGCGTCTGAATCATGCTACACTTTACATACAGGTTTCCTATTTCCTCAAGCTGCTCTGTTATTCCCAGTATCTCCATTGTCCTTACTTGGTAATACATGTCTATGGCTATTCTTGGCTCAACCATCACTCTTTCTGCTGGCGCTATTGCATTGATTTGCAAATCTATGTTAATCATCTCTGATATCACTTTGCCACTTTTGTCCATTATAAAAACGTTTTCCAATTTTTCTTCTAAAGTTTGTAAAAACTCTGGCATCTCTTCTGTTCTTTGAGGTCTCATGATTACTATCACTTTTGTTTTGTATTCCTTAGCCATTTTCAACGTTTCTTCTATATTTACTTCAAGATTTCTAGAGGTCATCTCTGTTTGTTTAATGAAATATATCACTGTCAAGTGCTCTCTGTCCAGATTGACTTGTTCGCATTTCTCAATTAATTTGTTTTTGTTTTTAATCAATTTCTGAACATCTTTAAGTGTGAATGTTTCCTCAAACGTTATGTGCCTGTACTTTTGAAATATGGTCGATTGAAATCTTCCTTCATGTTTTTTGCATATGATACAATCATGTTGCATAATGGCCTATTTTGTTTATCAATTACTATGGGGATTGCTGATGATTCTGTTTCTTTTGTTGACGAATTTTGTTGTAAGAATCTTTTCATTTCTGGTGATAAGTTATCTTGTGAGTTGTATCGAATTTTCCTATTTGCAATGAAATATGGGTGGATCTTATCTTTCCCAATTTTTGTCATTCTGCTCTCTCACTCCTCTGATCTAGACAACTTTGTTGTTGTGGATGTTTGTCTATGCGAAAAAGGTTGTGAACTGTGTGTTGCTGTTGCAAATGAACTAGTTGATGGCTGCTCCAAAGTGTCCATTTCTGATTCTTTGCTTATGTCCTGTATATCTGGGTCAATGTATTGACCACAGATTTTGGTACCTGCTGCCTTTAATTGCAGACGAGGACCTATTGGCATAGCTTTGTACTCTCTGCCCTTTAATTGACTTTGAGTTCCACTGGATGTGGTGACTTCGAGTTCCATTGAAGAGCTCGATCTTTGTTCCAACCTCACGCCCTTTAACTGATGCTCGGTATTATGATGTTGGCCCTCTCTTACCCGCCTGCCCTTTAAATGACATTTGGTTGAGGGTGATCTTTGTGGTGTCATCTCCATCCTCATGCCCTTTAACTGACAATCGGATTGAGGAGATTTCCTTCTTACTCTTCTCTTTTTATTGGTCGTGTTAGATTCTCCATCCTCATGCCCTTTAAGTGACAATCAGATTGTGGAGATTTCCTTTGCACTCGTCTTTTTCTATTACTAGGTGAAGAATGCTCCATCCTCATGCCCTTTAACTGACAATTGGATTGCGGAGACTTAGTGTTTCCACTGTGACTGCTAGTGTTTTCTCCCCTTGTCATGACCTTTAACTGACAATCAGATTTTGGGATCTCCTGCGTACTCTTCTGCTCTTCAGTGGTGATCAACTGCTGGCTCTCTTCATTATCTAATCTAAATGGAGTTACTAAATTTAAATCCCATATTTCAGGGTCATATTTATTTTTATTTTTTACAGCTCTCTGGGGCATCACTCTGCTTTCAATTTCATCCTCTCCCTGTTGAGGATTGTATTCTTCTTGGAATTCTTCTTCTGCCACGCTATCAAGATCATCCATTTCACTGTATATACCGTCATTATTTTCCACTAATTTAAATTGTGCATTTTCGTCTAATTTCACTTGTTCTATATCTTTTGTTGCCTGTTTTAAATTTTGAAAATGTAAAATTCTACCATCATTAAGTTTGTAATTCTTATTAGGTAATGTTTGTGAAATGATAAATGGCCCTGACCACTGTGTTTTTAATTTCCTTACCTGGTTTACATCTTGTGTTCTCATTAATGTGTATGCATAAACCTTATCACCCTTCCTGTGTGGTTTTCCATAGATCTTTTTATTGAAATTTCTCTGCTGTCTTATCACAGACTTTTTCATGTTGTGGCACATTGCTTTGTGGATTCCTGTTAATTGATTTTTAATCTTTCTGATATATTCATTATCTGGTTTTTCTGCATAAGTATTATATTGCATTGATATCGGCATTGCTGCTTCTCTACCATACATTGCTTTAAATGGTGTTGTTCCTGTAGTAGAGTGCACCGAAGTATTATAGAAATACTCTACCATCTCTATTACTTCTCACCAATCTCTTCCACTGACTCTCGATGTCAACACTCTTATTAATTTAATCATCGTTCTGTTCAATCTTTCCACTGCCCCATTTGCTTGTGGGTGATATGCCGTTGTTTTTTCTGTCATTATCTCCATTAATTTTGCCATCTCTTCAAATAGTTTACTTTCAAACTGCACTCCTCTATCAGATACTATTACCTCCATTGGTCCAAATTTTAATATCCATTCCTTCATTATCTTTTCTGCCACTATTTTCGCTGTTGTGGAATCCAATGGGATCATTCTCGCATACTTTGTGAAATTATCCACTATTACCAAAATATATTGATATCCTTCGTCGTCTTGCGACAATTTTTCCAAATCAACATGTACTATTTGGTTTGGTGTGGTTGCTATAATTTTTTCTAATGGCGCAGTTTGTTGCGGAAAGTGACTTTTATTATTCAACAAACATGTGGTACATTTATTTATCACATCCTCCACAACTTTTCGGATTCCTATTGTTATAAACCTTGCGTTAAAAGTTTGTTCTGTTTGAATTATTCCAATGTGTCCTTTCTCATGAATTTTCTTTACCAAATCCCTTTTGTAATATTCCGGGATCACTATTCTTAGTGTCTTCCCTTGTATGTATAGTAATCCATTTTCATTTACCTTCCACGTATATCTTTGGTAATAACTACTTGCTTCTTTACTTAGTTGTTTATTTCCATTTTCCAACTTCTCTCTTATTTCTATCATTACCATATCCATTTTTTGTTTCTGAACAATTTTGCTTTCTTCTATTTCCTCCTTGATTATAATGGGCATTATCACTTGACCTTTCTTATCTGCATTAATTTCTGGCAATTCCTTGTATTCATTATGTGGTAAAAAATCAAATTTTTTCTTTTCTCCTTCTTGTTTTTCCACATCTCTCTGATACTCTGGCAATGCAGTCCAGAAATCGGCGTTTTTGTGTAGTGTGCCCTTTCTATGTTCTATTGTAAATCTAAACTCATTCAAATATTCTATCCAGCATGACACAATTGACGATTTGTCGCCTGAAAATTTTTTCAACCATGCTAAGCCACTATTGTTGGTTCGTACTTTAAATCTCTGCCCAATCAGAAAGTATCTAAATTTTTTTATACTCTCCACCAATGCTAACATCTCTAACTTCGTTGAACCATAATTCTCTTCACTAGTTTTCAATTGCCTGCTAAAGAATTGTATTGGGACTTCTCTACCATTTTTCATTTGCCCTAAGCATGCCCCTATCACTACATTACTCGCGTCACAATCCAAGATGAATTCTTCTTGATAATCTGGTGTGTTCAATGAAGGCATTTTAGCGAGTTCGTTTTTTATGTTCTCTAATTGTTCTTCTTCTTTCCATGTCCACTCAAATGGTTTTGACTTCTTCAGTAGCACTGTTATTTTATTTGTCTTTTGGGCTATGTTTGGTATAAATGATCCATAATAATTAATGAAACCCATTATTCTTTGCACATCTTTTTTCGTTTTCAGACTTTTGATGTTTAGAATCATTTCCTTCGCATTATTTTTCATTTTGATTTTACCTTGTTGTATTTGTCTTCCTAAAAACACAACTTTGGTTTTTAAAATCTCACATTTTTTTCCATTGACTCACAATCCCACATTATATAGAATTGTCAATGTTCTATCTAGCTTCTCCAAATGTTCTTCTATAGTGTCACTTGCAATTAATATATCATCTATGTATGCACATATTCCTTCCTCCATTTTCTTATTATTTTGTTTCAGTACCTTTGTTACATATTGTTGGAATGTTGCTGGCGCATTACAGAGTCTGAAAGCCATGTACATCCACTCAAATAATCCATATGGCATTATGAACGCTGTTTTTTCAATGTCTTTCAGTTCCATTGGCACCTGCCAATAGGCTTTACATAGATCAATACACATAAAGTATTTATTTCTTGTCGCTTCGTAAATCATATCATCTATCCTTGGTAACAGATAAGCATCTTTCTTTGTCACGTCATTTAGTTTTCTGAAATCTATGCACAACCTATATTTATTGCCCTGTTTTACAAATACAGTTGGTGATGCGTAGGGGCTTTCACTTGGCCTTATAATCTTATTATCAATTAACTCATTTAAGATCATGTTGTAATTTTCTTTCAAGTTCTCCAGTACCCTTCTACAGGGTAATCTTATCAGTTCATCCATTGTGGTGATTATCTTGTGCGTCTCTCCAATTGCCTTTCCCACACTGATTTCGCCAAAGTTAAATATTTTGTTGTGCTTATTCAGAATTCTTATCAACTCCCTTTTCTCTTCATTATTCAGATGTTGATACTCTTCTTCTTTAATTTCCGGTATCTGAAATGTTTGCTCCTCCTTTTCTGCTATTATATTGATTGTTTTATTCACAATCCGCTTTTCAGATTTCACTCGTTTTCCTTTTATAGTCACCTTCTCTCTATTTATGTTGACTATGTGATTTGTCGCATTCAACACTGGTATCAATCCTCTGCCTTCTCTTATCATGCATAAACTAGATGGGATTGACAATGTTTCGTGTTTATTCCCACTTGATTATATATCATTATCTTTCTGTATTTACTTTGTCTACTGTTTCAATTTCACACATCTTCAAGTTGTTCAGCAATATTCTCACATCTTGTGTCAACTTAAACAGTATTGTATCATCCACATTTTCATCTTTGTAGGTTGTACTACCTCCTCTTGTACATTTATCATTCTATTATTGTAATCTATGATACACTTATGTTCCTTAGAAAATCATTTCCAAGTATAACTTCATATGGTAGTATTGGTTTTTCTCAGTATCTATTACTGTAAATGTTTGTTGAAATGTCGTATTTGCTACTCTTATTGGTACATTTTCCAACTTACCTTTCACATCTATGTAATCTGCGATGTGTTTATCAATCTGTTTTTCTCGTTATTTAATTGCTTTCTTTGAAACCCAACTTTCATTGTGCATTCATCAGTTATTATTGATATAACTGCTCCCATATCTACTGTCGCATCTACCATCACTCTGTTAATCACAACTGTTATTGTGTTTGTTTTTAGTAGATCAGTTACTATTAATACGGGTGCTCATTTTATTAGAGACGGCGCTCCCTCTAGTTTAAATTTTCTATTTCCGTCAATTCAATTTCTTCCTCTTCCTCTTGTTCTTCTTCATTTTCAATTAAATCCTCTTCGTCAAAATATGCGTCCTCTTCTTCTATCCAATTGATTTGCCACTTGCAATATTTTTTCATATGCCCTTTATTGCCACATGTCTGACACTTCAAGTCTTTTCTTTTTATTTGTTTTATTGTGCCATCCTTTAACTTTATTTTCACCAGTTCCTCTCCTGATTTCTTGATTATTGGCTTACCTGTTGGTTTGTTAACCATCAGCATTGTATGATTTATTATTTGTTTCCCAATTGTTGATTTTTCGTTAATCCTCACATTACTTTCCATTGTAATTTGTATTGCAAGTCCTTTCCTAATCATTTTATCCAGCGAGTCAAATGCATCACATTTAATTTGGAATTGTGTTTCGTATTGCCTCTGGTAACCCTTTGCTAATATGTGCAAATAAATCGTACTTCAAATATCTCTGTTCTCTGGAACTGAGTTTCAACAGTCTTTCTACTTGAGACATACAGTTTCATAGGTCATCCCTGCTATTCATTTTTATCCCATTCAACAACATTCTGTACTGACTCTTAAAACTTTCATCATCATAATATTGTTGATATTCCCCTATCAGTTTTTTATAATTCATTTTGATTTGTGTCTCCAGTACTAAGTAATGTTGATACGCAGCACCACTTAGGTATAGTGGGAATCTTGCTGCTGCTCTTTGTTGCGTTACTTTCCTTTCCTTCATGCTCATTTCAAAAATTTCTAACCATTCATTAAATGTGGGTGAATAGTTGTCCACTCTTGCTGTAAACTTTGGCAATATCTCTTTACATACCAATGTTTCATTATCATCATCTTCTGATAATATAGTGTTTTGAAATATTGGTTTCTTCTCTATCGGTTTTTCACAATTTTCTTTGACTTGTTTTGTCACGTTTTCCACTAACTTTGCTATAAATTCTTCTTCTGTTTGTGTATTTTTATAGTCTTCTACCATTGCCTCCATCTGTGGTATCATTGCATTTAGCTTGTGTGGTTTTTCCACTACAACATTTTCTATTGTTTTTATCTCTCCTTTCTTTAATTCAATTAAACATAATTCATATCTTAAGTTATCAATTTCCAATTGTTTAAATATATTCTCTTCTTGTAAACGTACATTCTCTTAATGCAACTCTATCATCATTTTCTGTAATCGTTTGCTTTGAACCTGTATTTCTTTGTTCACTTCTGTCAACTCTTTGATCTGTTGTTGAAACAAATTTCTTTGCTCTGTCAATCAAATACTGGTGTCTTCTTTGATTTCATCTATCAATCTTTCTTTTTCAACATTTTTTATCTCCACCTCTATCATTCTTTTTGTTATTTGTTCTATTTGTTTAGTCAACTCTTTTCTTTCCTTTGTATTGCTATCAATAATTTCCATTAACTGAACTATTGTGAGTTCATTAGTCAATTCCGCTGGTTGTAATACCTGCACCATTGGGGATTGTTCACTTTCAGGGGACATAATCACATCTTATGTCTTGGGTGTGTTCATCATCTGAGGAGTTCTTTGAGTTCTTGGTTTACTTTTAGTTTTTTTATTGAATGTACCATTTTTCATTTTAGCTTTGAGTATTCTTTTGAGTAGTATTACTTCGAGTGACGCCCATTCCACTTTTTTCTGATTGGTCAAGAGGTCAAGTGTAGGCCATTCCACTTTTTTCTGATTGGTTGAGAGGGTTACCCTTTGACCTGAGACGTCATGGATATTGCCAGGGGTGTTTTACTGACGTCATGCATGTACGTTTACTAGTTTTTGTGTTATTTATATGGTCTAATTTAGTTTGCATTTTTTTTTACTTTTTTAGTTTTACTTTCCCACATTACCTTACATTTTTTTTAGTTTTACTTTCCCACATTACCTTACATTTTATGTATTAATTTCCCACATTTACATACCTGTTTAAAAAGTGGAATCGAAAAATATTTC
>CABFPE010000424.1:334292-345915 GCA_900660155.1 Hofstenia miamia
AGGCAATTTGCCGCTGAAATCCAAGGTCATTATTACGATCACTCATTTAGGAATGTAAACAAGCACATTTCATCAGGCGAGGTTTAATAATAGTCAAGAAAATACGAATACTGATAATGAAACAATATATGTTCTTTGAATAAACACATTAAAATATAACATAAAATAGCTTGTTGCTAATGCATATACCAAAAATTTAATATTGAAAAATATTTTAATATTTTAGTTCAACTGTTGTTAAATGAGCAATATTAATATTTCATATTATAAATATTTCTGCATATTCGGATATTCTTGTAATTCTTTCTTAAATATTTTACAATGAAATAACTGAAATTTTAAAAAGGTTGTTGTAACACTATGCTACACGAACAACTTTTGTCGCCAACAAAAATTAAATGACTAAAGTTGTTGTTGTAGCATACCAAATCAACAACAAAAGTTGGCGACAAAAGTTGTTCGTTCGGACAACAAAAATCGGCGACAAAAGTTGTTCGTGTAGCATGGGCTTTAGATTGACGAAGTTTTTAAGCAAATGTGAACTATTTTCAATTTTGTTCGTAGCGGTTCCCAAAGGGGTGGTCGCCCCCCCTTCCTAAAATAATTTTGAATAGTTAAATCAAAAAATGTTTGGCAAAACAATAAAAACGTTTAAAAATTAAGTCAGGAAATGCATTTTTAGAGTCTATTTTTTCAATATTTTCACATGATCAAAAACATCAAAAAACCTACTGCTCTTATTCTTTCAATGTCAGAGCCGATCTACTAATTTTTTATTGATTTAAACTAAGAACTAAATAAAAAATATCGGAGCTGTTAACAGCACAATGTGAAGCCCTGAAAATACACAATTTGAATCACCATTATGAAACAAGTTGGCATATACATGTAAAAACAACAAAGTCAAGACTATATATTCCATATTTTTCGAATTTTATTACGTCATACAAATTGAACACAAGTACAGCATTATTTAATCGAGCAAAAGTGACATCATCAAACTACAAACATCTAACGAATGTAACAGATAAAATTTTCGAAATCCTTTAACCCTTTGAATACCAATCTCCAAATACTCTTAATAATACCCAAGGGTGGTCAAAATGACACCCCACACATTTTTTCCCTATCTTCTAATTCCCGCATTTTGAATCCAATATTGAGTAAAAATAACAAATATCATTAAATGTTTATTGAGATTAACAAGCAATAACATTCCTAATATCAAAAAATAACGATTCTTTCGCTTAGAAAAACACATGTGAATTCATTGACCTGTGCATCCAACGCACTCGGCAACTACATCAATGGCATGCTGCTTGCAAACATACCTATGACAATGACGGCAAATTCCCCGGGCTCTATTTGCTTGCCTCGCCGTCTTGGATACTTTGCAGACATCACAGTGCTTTCTTGAAGGGTCTTCGTTTGAGAAATTAATTGATGCCGGTATCTCTTGAATACATAGAAATTTTTTTATCAATTGTATCAAGTCGATATGTAGACCGACAGGGTTTTCCAGTCGATTCTGCACATGCTCATGACACAATGATTTTGCTAAGGAAAGTATCATGTAGCGTCTTCCACGCCTGTTTCGGTCGTCGGTCCAATTTGGAATCAAGAAGGACATCAGGGTTGCAGCATTGATGGCGGTGATATCAAGCAGATTTTGGAAATGTACAACTGGCCATCGATATACTTTGCTTCGTGTAGTGTAGCGTTTTGCCATTTCGTCCAATTTTTATGATAGCGAAGGAATGTTGATAGAGTCTTCAACCATGCGACGCGAACGAATGACAAACAAGGTGAATAAGCGACTACAGAGAAAGCTTGATTGATCAGAGAATGTTATATGCAGGCAGAGACAAGCAAAAGAAATGTACTGTTAACGTNTACATCTACACCACATTTTGTCTTATTGTAATCCATTATGATTATCGGCTTCTTGTGGTCTTCATCAGATACACTGCTGTTATGATGCAATGTTGAAAGCATCATAACCTTCTTTGTTTGCGTTGCCTGGTAACTCACCATCATACACTGTTTCTCTGAACCACCAAACAGAAACTGTGAAACCAAAACATCTTTTCTTTGATGAAGTACTGGTGCGATATCTCTTTTATTTGCCATCAGTGTTCCTAGGTAAGTCAGTTGGTAGTCACGAAGCAATTTTGTAGCACATGGAAGGCTCGTGAAATAACGATCGCCCGTGACATTTCTTCCAGATCGTCGGAATGGTGAAACTAGGTTTTCTACAAGAGCCTGTGATTTGTTCGCTTCCTTGTGAAGAGCAGCACTTTGAGGATCACTGGGTCGTTTGGTCGAAGGTGAACCTTTGAAGAAATACCTGTAATTAGCGTCGGCTGACCATCGAATCATTTCGCCGAACTTGCCAGGCTTCATGGGACAGTAAACACGATTCGGTGACCTACAGCGCGAGGCGATAAGCTGTTCATCAACAGTAATACAGTCACTTGCATTGAAGAACTTCGGTAACAAAGAATTCCAATCTTCGAAGATCTCTCTAAAAGCAGTAAATGGATCCCTGCTTTTACGGTCAGCTCTGTCTTCTGCACTATCAAAACGTAGACACTTCAGCCAAATTTGAAAATGATTGCGACTTATGACAGTCCGGTAAAATGGGGCTGCTTCTTCTGAGAAAAGATCAGGCAGAAATATCTGAGAATCATGACTCGCCCCTCTATACAACATAAAGCCAATTACTGCTTTCAATGATGAAAGAGTAAAATGATGAGCCTCAATTCCCAAAGTATCCGCTTTTTCTTTAGAATAGTTCACTATCTTTTGAAGATGCTCATCGGGAAAGAATAGATTCCATATTTCTATGAGAGTTTTTGCTCTTCTGGCGGCTGCCGTGGGCCCAGCTTGTTGATGAATGATGTCAGCCTGTCTCCTGCGGCCTTGATTTGGAGGGTCTGTGCTCCACACCTGTCCATTCTTATCAACAAATTCGTTTTGGTGTTGACCTACTTCATGCAGACGTCTATCAGAGAAGGCAGCGCCCCGCCCTCTTCCAAAAGAAGTCTGTGGTTCAGGTGGTGAACTTTCCTGTTCCATTTGGATATCATGAAGCTCCTCAATGTCAGCAACTTCATCTTCTGATTCACTTCCTTCTGAGGCCTCATCATTCTCATCTTCGATTTCCAATTGTCTTAGAGCATCAAGCATAGCCGCTCTTCTTGGTCTACTGTCACCTGACGCCATTACACAATTTTCTAAATTTTCACTTGATTTTATGATAGCGAAGGAATGTTGATAGAGTCTTCAACCATGCGACGCGAACGAATGACAAACAAGGTGAATAAGCGACTACAGAGAAAGCTTGATTGATCAGAGAATGTTATATGCAGGCAGAGACAAGCAAAAGAAATGTACTGTTAACGTTATGTCTGCGTCACTACAAAATCAAAGAAGTCAATAGAGAGTGAACACACACATGTATGACGTGTCAAATGACCCGGTTGACAAAGTCACGGAGTGAAAACATCAGAGGATAAATAGTTTTGTTGGAATTTTAAAAAATATCCAGGGGTGGTCGTTTTGACCACCCTTGGTATGCAAAGGGTTAAGACAATGGCTAGCCCATTAAACTCACCAAAAAATATTCAATCAAGATGTTTAAAGAAAAAAACAAAAAACAACTTCATGAAGCAGACAATGATTAGAATAATATTTATCCAATATATTTAAAACTGCCGTATTTAGGCAACCAAGTTGAAATGTTAAAAGAAAAAATCAAAATATTGAACACCAAATTAAAATTCACTGAAATTGTCCCAACAAAAAAACTTTCGACAACAAAGATCTCATCCCTAAGAAATTAGTTTGTTCTGTAATTTATCAATATGAATGTGATGATTGCAATAAATCATACATCTGGGAACAAGGATGAAAAAACACATAAGAGGACATTTAAATTCTGAAATTTACTTACATCACCATGAAATCAAAGAAGAAAATTTTAAGATATTATTAAGATCAAAACATCATAAAATTTGAGAAAAAATTTTTATTAAGGCTGCAAACAAAGAAAATACTACTTAACAAGCAACACGAGATAACATCAATAATTTTAGATCTATAGTGCATGCAATATATTTATTATTTCCCTTAGTATAGTTGATTGTAAAATATTTATTTAGCGCATTTGTGCAATTGACGATGACTCTTAGTAATCGAAACCCTCTAAATTTAAAACTGCGTTATATATTTAAATATTTCGAAGCTCAGTATACTTTTATTTAAATACATATATATATATATATATATATTATTGCATACTAGAGTGGGGTACCAATGCCTTGTTATTTGCTCGATGGTTGAGCTATTCACTGCTGGAGCTAGGGCAGTATCTCAAGTGCATAAAGTGTTTAATAAGAAATATTTTAAAAATAATGATCAAGCTCTTAGAAAATACTGGGAAATTTTCAATAAAATATTAATCATATTAAGCAAAAATATATTTTTGTGATTACTGTTTCACTACATAATTTTTTAGCAGTGAAATGCTGTTTAAAGTGGTCAGTGGCGATTGTATTCGGAAATCCTGTATGACGGATCACCCGGCTGTAATTTATATTAGTAACCAGTAAAATGTATTATTTCCACTATATGAAGAATGGTTTTCTTTTGCTAAATTATATATGATATATTATGTATAAGGCTATTGATGTCAAACAACAAAGAGTGAAGGTTGCAGTTCTTTCATGACCCTCCCACTTGTAAATTGATAATATTCGCAAGGAAAAGGATAGGAAGTTTCTTATTCATTCATAACATTTATTAATTCAAATATACCGTAATAAAATTTGAATTTTTTGTTAACATTATTGAATTATACTAACGAAAATCAAAAGTACCTATTAAGAGGATTTCCAGGCCAATGCCTTTGGCAAATGAATGCTTTCTTTGGAAGCTTTTATTGTTTGGAGTTGCATTGAAAAAGAACTCTATCAACTCTGGCAATTTGAAAACTGGAATATGTTTGATTGTTGATGTGTAATTGGAGTAGTACTTATATAAACTGTGCTTAATTGACCAGTTTGCATTCATTTATCAATATAATTTTAATATATATATATATATATATATATATATATATATATATACATAATATATATTTATATATATATACATGTATATATAATTAACTGTAAAAATAGATTTTAGATCAAAACATTGGGTAGTAAAAAATTTGGTTTTTTAACAAGTAATGGGTCTTCCTGAACGCCACATGGTGTTTCAAGTGCAAGTCTGGTACATATTTCGATGTCAACTTTACCTGGTTGGGAATATTTATAGTTAATGCATAAGCAAAACTGAATTAAATTTTGCATTAAGTTAAATATCAAAAATACAAGTTAATGGAACAAACTTTTAGGTTTCAGAATCATTTTTATATCTTTTGTAAGCTTTAAAAAGAATTAGTAAGCATGATATTTGATCCTTTCAAACAAATTCCATCAAGACATTTAAGCATAAATTTGTGTTCAGAATTATTTACCAAACTTTTAAAAATTTTCTGTTTAATCTTGGAATATCATTAAACAAAACAGGAAAAAACTGATTTCAAGGAGTGTGGAAGCCACCTTTTAAATAGTTCTTTAAAAAGGAGTTCATATTAACTGTTAGGGATAGTGTTCATTGAATTTCAACTTTTTTCACAACTTTTTCGAATTCCATAAGGTTGTCAGCAAATGTTGTAAGTGTGAACGCAAAGAAACTTAATTGCCAACAAAGTTTTCACAGTTAAATCGATTCATCTTTGGCTGACAACTTTTAGCAAGATAATGAGTTTGACAACAAATTTTCAAGTGTGAACGTGTCAATGCAAATTGTGAATACCTATGGCTTAAATTTCTTACTTTGTGTTTGCACAATTAGCGTCCAATTATATTTAAAAGAAAATCCCAAACCACTTACTAGCATTCTATTTACAAAAGAACCGCGACAATAGGTCAAAATGATCTCAGCATTTTTTGTTGGTTTATTATTCATCAGCAAAAATATTACTTTTAATTATGTTGATAATCTTATTGAATTTGCTCTTTGTAGAAATTTTGTAATAATTCCATAGTGTTCGCATTTGAAATATTAGAAGTAAATTTATTCTCAAGAGCACTCGCTGTTCTAGTGTTAAAATTTCCGAATCTTAGGTCAGAAGTAAATTTTCAGGGCCCTGGTGATTATTAAATTGCATTTAAAGTTATGTCTGTTTATAATCTTTACATCCTGAAATCCGAGAAAATGTACATTTGCTCATTAAGATTTAGGAAATAAGCAGGAGGTGAAAACAACCACTTGTGTAGACAGACTGCAAACTGAAAACCATGGAGTACAAAGTATACTCCACGTTATCAGCTATTAGAGTTGCATATTGTAATTGACTTTTTTTAATGTAAACATGTAATATTTTCTGAATCAAGCGATGGATTTCTATAGCACAACAAGATGTGATTTTGGACTATGTCACAATGGGTCAATTATAAAGGGGCACGCATACTGTTAATAATTTAGAAATCCGTGATTACAAAATGACACATAATACACATAGATGAAAACAATACCTATTGTAAGCACGCCCTGACGATTTGCAGTGCAATTTTTGCTAAAATTAAGCATCAAAATCTCTCACTCACGGGCTAGTATTTGATATAAGAAGTTGTTTTAAACATTTTGCAATTATTGCATCATTTTGCTTTACTTGATATTGTGTAAAAATTACATTTAAAAAAATTATGTTGTTCATTATAAACAACATGCTTTGAGAATTTTAGGCCAATTATTAGATGTACACTTAACAGCAGATTTGAGAAGAAGCAAAACGCATGTGAACTTCTTACTTTTACAAAATGCACACTATTACATATGAGACTAGAAATTGTTCTGATGTATCACTAAGATTAACAGTCCTCCCTACTTGTCTTGAAGCAAATTCAATGAAGGAAAAGTTTGAGAATGCCTCAAAAAAATTTTGCAAAAATTTATGCATTTAACTTTTTCTAACTGTATTTATTGCATAATTACCATTTTTGATACTGCAATGTAGATACTGTTTCTGAGAGCCGACTTTAATGAGAACCATTCAAAATTTGTGGCATTTCAATGGAGGGGCAAAAATAACTTGGAGTGAAAGAATTTTATTCTTGAATAGAAATATAATAATTGCAATCTGTAAGTCTAATAACTTGGAGCACTTCTAAATATAAAATATTATTTTGAATACAAAATATATGAGTACAGGACAATCAAACCTAAATCTTTAGTCATTTAAACCGTATATCGGTGTTGACGGCATACTGACTATTAAACTTTATATAGCTAGTGCGTGAGATGTTCTAGCAAAAGTTTTAGCCCTTCCTAAATATAAAATATTATTTTGAATACAAAATATATGAGTCAGGACAATCAAACCTAAATCTTTAGTCATTTAACCTGTATATCGGTGTTGACGGCATACTGACTATTAAACTTTATATAGCAAGTGCGTGAGAAGTTCTAGCAAAAATTTTAGCTCTTCCTAAATATTAAATGTCAGCCTCGCTTCAGCATGAATTTAAAAACTTTTCTTATGATAGCAATCAATTTTGGTAAAAGTAGGCATGTTTTTTTCCAGAAAAGTAACTGATTATTGAATCATTGCGTACAAGGGATTGGTTTGTATTAAATTGCATTGCACAGTGCAAGGTTTCAATAGTTGTGTAATATACAATTATAAACAATTTCAAATAGCCAATTAGAAGAGAAAAAACTACAGAAATCATTAGCAATTTTTCTTGAAAATGATTTTTTAAAGTAACAGCAGGACTAATCTTCTTTCTATTATAGTAAAACAAATAAATTTCTGAGAAAAGTCGCCTCGACGATTTCATTTATAAATAAATTTCTCATGGTTTATTATTTACACTAATTTGGTTACAAAATAAAATATTTTCTTGCCTAACTTTTGCATGCAAGAGCCGCCACTGCACCCGGAGTTACTAAAATTACTGTCAGCCTTGTTGTGTATAATTGGTCAAAGGAATTAAATTTCTTTACTTTACGACTGCATTAACAGCCCCTGATTTCTGATTCGCTTGCTGTGTGACTCATTTGTGCTTTTTCAAATACAGTATTTCTTCAATCTTTGTTATGGACGGTAAATGTGTGTCACCATTTCATAGAGGTGGTTATTGTACTCAGAAATGGGTTCAGGCTGAAATTTATCATTTCCAAAAGAGCTTTTTCAATGGCTATTAATAACACATTCCTATAAATCTTCTTAACCCTAGTCCTGACACCTTTTTTATGTACTTAGTACAGTGTTTCGTGCGGCTAGATTTGCGGCCAAAAATGTAAAATGAACATTCTATTACCCAATAATTTTAAAAAGGCTGAAATATTAAAAAACGTTAATAATACAGTAATTGATGTAGCAATAGGATTTGTAAGACCATGTTGAACTTATTAGAACACTCCTCTTCGAACTTCATGATGCATGTACCATTTGATAGTGTTGATTCAAGTTGCAGGCATGATGACAAATGGTGGTGTAATAAGTCGACATACATGCACTCATTAGGTTTTTCAATATATGTTGCTTCTTGTTCAACAAGAACTGCATACCTTAAAAGATTTGTGTGACAAAGTGTGTGATAATATCAAACAATATTCTGCTGAACAAGTCCTTGCATTGATTGTAGATTGTAAATTGAGTGTTGATGTGTATAATAATATTCGGTTTGGAGCTACTGAACATTGCTTTCACATTTATCTAGCTACTACAAGGTTTTGCAAGAAAAGGAAAAACATATCCGAATAACATCATAGTAACTTAAGCACAATGCAGCATAGAATTGCAAGATTTATTAGGCCTTACATTTGAAAGACTTTTGAGAGAGTATGTTTTGGATGATTTTCATAGAGCTCTTCATTCACTAGTGGACCTGGCATTTATATATAAATACAGTATGGATGAACCAACAGAGAATAGCGCATATATACAAATAACTCTAGAAGATGTAGATGGCTCCTAACTTTTCATGGATTCTTTAGTACCAATCAGATTGACAGTAATGAAAGATCAAATGGAAATTATAGTATGAGTATAGAGTAATCCAAAACCTTCCTCTGGATCACTTTGCTGACCAGATAAATTGATTTAGAAAAAGAAAGTAAGGAGTTAATTAAGAGTGTCCATGCTCAAATGCAGAATATGATAAAAAAAACCAAATAATATAATACACAACAATTAAGATAACATTTTATAATACATTTTCTTTACCATAATCGTGAATTTCAAACATATATATTAAAAAGTAATAATAAATCATCTTTTGCTACAAATCAGGCCACACAAAATCACTGTGTTGGTTTCACAAGAGGAGGTAAAAATAAGCCAGATTTATTTTTGATATAGTAATCTATTGTTATCAAGTTTGGAAAAAATACCACGGTGGGATAAAAAGTTTGAAATGATTCCAAAAAAAAACATATTTATCCAGACATTTTTGCTGAAATCAGCGTTTTTTTGCAAAGAAAAATTTGTAAAAATGCTAAAAGATGTCTTTTGTCAAAACGGGAATTATGTTTGAGGAACTTTTAATATTTTTGCATTCAAATCCCAAATTATAAGGCCTAATAATAACTTAAGGGATATTTATTTGTAGTTATTAATACTCATGTCAGAATTTTTTTGTTTCTGTCAAGTCATTTACATTTCTATATTAAATTAAATGTAAATCACAGATAACAAAATAAAATACTCATAATTCCTTGACAAAAAATGCTTTCGCCCTAAACTTTTTACAGAATGTGTAACGCTAAATGTAATGCAACGAAAAGTTCAGCCAACCTTTCAAATTTGATTTAAGAAGTTGTTAATAAAAATTCCTATGGGGGTAAATTTACTCTCTTTTTGGGAAGAATAGGGTTAACTAATTTTGTATATTTCAACTTAAAGGAACATTGCTTCTTAGCTATCGAAGGGAGCAATTTCAAAATGTTTAAAAGAATTTCTGTTTATTCCAACAAGTTGCAAACACTAAAATTCATTTATCCGCATTCATGAGCATGGTTTCAGTTCAAAACGATTTAAGCAGCTCTTTATGCCAATGGATCACGTTTTGCTTTCTATACTTTTCAATTGTAACTGCATGTCTATGCTATCTGGAAATTCAAAGTTTCATCCATGAATAACTTGAAGCTGCCTGGAAATTCTATTTTTAGTTGATTGCAATTTTCTACATGTTTCTTGGGTCTTTGTTTACCTATTATTGTCTGCATACATATGTCACAATTCGTTGGATACAGAATATCCTATTACTCAAAAGTTACTTTAACTTTGACCTATATAAGCTAGTTCACATTTGTGTGATCAAATTATTGCCTTGTGAATTTTCGAACATTATGATATTCTTTTGGTAGACAGTAAATTTTGTTTGTGCACATTTCTTCTAAGACATCACGCATTTCTTATGTTTGAGTATTGTTAGCTGAAGAATTATAATTAGTATATTCTTCTGGTTACACCTTGGGATGGCTCTTTTTAAGATGCATTATTAGTTCACACATCTAATACGATGAAGCAATGGCTTTCTTGCCTTTGTTGGAAATATGTTACATTTTGCTTGCTCGTCTGTAAAATGAAATATATTTCTTTTTATATGCTTTTCAGTAAAATGAAATATATTACTTTTCTAAAGAAAGGTATGCAACACTATATATATATATGTATATATATATATATAATATAATATATATGTATATATACATATACATATATATATATATATAAATTGATAGTTTAAGAACCAAAGGTTTATTTCAACCTTAATGCAATTCAATGGAAGCCATTACAAAGATTTTTGTTTTCAGAAAATTAAATATTCAATCAATGTGTGAGAATCGAAAAAACATTTAATATAAAACATACGTAACCAATTGCTGTCTTCTTCTATCTAAACTATTAATGTGAATAGCTAAAAAGAATTAATATAGTTTTACTATTTTATTTTTGTTGGATTTATCAATGGTTTGATCATTACTGGATCAAATTTTTTTACAATAAATAATGATAAGCAATTCCTACAGAATTCTTAAATTTCGATTGAATATTTGGAGTAATTTAGGAAGAGTGGATATTTGCATCAGAAGTCGCCGTACCAGTACAGTTCCGGCCCGGGCAGGCATTAGATTAACGAATCTCGTATCATTAACAGCACAGTGCGGTCCACTATTTTATCAATCTTTAACAGTAACCGAATCTCAGAAAAATTTGCACTGCTCTTTGTATATTTTGATCAGAAATATATAGTCGTAATTACTGATTAATCATTGGCTGAATTATGAGGTCTATAGTCTGTACAAAAATGTTTGTTTTGTTTATTCGGATAATGAAATTAAAACTGAGGACACCAGCACTAAGTTTTTTTCTCAATTTCAAATATTTTATTAAAAAATACATATTTGAGCTCAAAACCGTCATTTTTAACCATTGAAAAATATTGCGACTTTTCTGTCTTAGATATCCGTTTTAAATCTATTGTTTTTGAGGTAAAGGATTTTTGTGCACCAGCACAACTTAGATTAGCAATATATATATATATATATATATATATATATA
>CABFPE010000424.1:346101-356814 GCA_900660155.1 Hofstenia miamia
TATATATATATATATATATATATATATATTCTTTAATATTTTAAAACTTTTGCATTCTTCTGCAAATTTTTTTATGCTTAACCTGGACTTGGCAAAGTTGAGTTGAGTTTTTGGACCTATTTCGAACACTCATAGTGCCCTGGTATATTTCTAGCAATACATTAGCTTTGCATAATTTGCCTTCAGTTTAAGACATTTTTAGTGCATGGGCAGAATTGTATTCAGTTGTGAAAAACGTGAAAAAATGTTTGGTGAATAATCCAGTGAAGAAAAATTCAAGTTTGTATATTTTAAGAAATAATTCATCTTCTTATTAATATTAATAAACTGTTAAAGTTCATTTGATATTTAGCTTAATATATTTTACAGGCCTCTGTAACACAATAGCGTGACAATTAAAAATTGAATTTCTCCAAGACCTACTTAAATAATTATTGTAGGTCTTGGTTTCTCCCATTAAATTGGCAAAATCCTAACGGTCATTTTCAAATAGACAAATAGAACAATTTCTATTTCATAATATAAGTTATTGCTAATGACAAAATTCAAACTTTCGTGGAGAAACACAATAATTTTCATACCCTAGTCAATAAAGTATTTTTATTAGATTCAAAATACTAACTGTGTGGCACCTATTGAACATCTCAATTGTGGAATTGTTCACCGCAAATAATGTAAATGAGGCCGTTATGCATCTAAAATTTGGATAGAAATATTCCTGCATTAAAATTAACTCATGAAATTCTGCTTAACTTGATTATGATATTCGTTTAATTAATAATATAAATTTCTGATTTATTAAGAAAATAAACTTGCGATTTTGCTGGAATTTATCACTTAGATGTGTATTTACATAGTCTATGAATTAGTTCATGGTTAGTCACACACACACACACACACACAAGTTTGTACCATTGTAAGACTTTCTTGTTTAATAAGAGTTAGGATATTTAGATCTGAATATTACAATTTAATAAGTGAGCTGTGCAATTTGAATGTCTTTAATTTTTAGCAACTATGTTATAAATTTTATCTTTGAGTGCAGTTGTATACAATTAGTTGCAGTCTTTAAGTTACCAATAACTTACAGAGATAGAAAAATTTTGAATAAATTTCGCAATAGTCCGGATGACATTTTGTATCATCTTCTAGCTTTTTATCAAATCTAATCCATGCAGACCATGTTTCAGGAAAATACACTGACCATGAAGTAGTTGAACTCCAACTCAACCAGAATCCGTCACCATTTACATTTTTCTTTCTAAAAACAAATTTGACATAAAATCAGAACTAATATTAATGCTTGCCTATTAATGTAGCAAAAACCATCTTCTTCATAAGGTGAATTTTCAGGGTTTTCTTTTAATTTACAAGTTGGCTCAGTTTCCGCTTGCATTCCATAGTACTTTATATGAGATTCAAAACCAGTTGTGAAATTACTGGATCGCGTATGTCGGTCACCATCAAACAAAGAGCAAGAAAACTGCTGCCAATCAAAAACAATGCAAACACAGCCTACCGCTGACATGCATTTTGCCATACAAAGCCCCAATGAGTGGATTGGACTGACCCAATGAATTGGCTCCATGGTCATTGCGGCCCCAGAAATGAAATCATCAAATGCCATTTGTCGAACTGCATCTCTGGTATAGCTCATGCAAGCAATGATTAATGTCAGAAATATATACAATTCCATCACCACAAAAATGCTTAATCTAAAATATTCCAATGTCTTCCGAATCATTTAAACCAAGATTATTTGAATGAATTTCCAAATTCGCAATAAAAAAAAGTAGAAGAAACTGTATTTTATAATAATTTGAATAATATAAATATTTTTCGTATTTCAAAATTGGATTAAAACATACATGCAGAAACTTTAAACGAATATCAACATTATTCACAAATTAAATTCTAAATTACAATTAAGTTTCGGAATTTAAAATTCTTTTTTTATAAGGTCTGCCATAAAAAATTTAAAACTTTCCACTTATATTCGAACTATTCAGCTAATACGATATGCGCAAATGCGTTATTTTAGTTTTAAATGTTTTAGAAACTTGGCTTTCTGTGTTTCTCTAAACAATTCATTCCATAGACTGATCGACGTATTTTCATGAATCTTACTTGTCATATAACTATGCTAAAATTTGATAGAACACAACTGTCGAAATGGGTGAAGTCCACTGGACAACCAAATATTCATTACACATTATGAAGAGCAGGTATCAGGTTGATTTTAAAATTCAAGCTCTTATTACAACACGCCAAATTTCAGACTCATACCTCTTATCAATGTTACCTCATTTTAGAACAACAACCACATTTATGTACATCGAATTTTGAATTTAAAAAAATTCACCTCATTGCAAAGTCGCTCATGCAGCATACGATCTAACGAAATATTTATAAGTCACTTCAAATGCTTTTGCAAACTAGCAGAACATTCAAATTGGAGTCGCTCGAACTGTCTTGCTCAGAGAAAGGAACGTCAAGACCGTCTACTGTTGACCGAGAAAACTATCCAAAGAGCTCTCAAGAAACCTGGGTACCAAACATTTGCGCCACAGATAGGGTCCCAAATACTAATAAAATGTTATCTTCTCCAAAATTTGAAATAAAGCTTATTATAAGCAATTTATGCTAATTTGGGCCCCCAAGTTTGGAATTTGGAGCATTTTGGGACCCCAACATAACAAAATAACAAATTAATTTTATAAATATTGCAAAAATATTGGGAGCCAAAATTAGCAAATATCTATAATAGACAATTTTGGAGGCCCAATAATTATGCATGTATAAAGTATTTAGTAAAAAGTATATAGTAAACGCCAAAACGGTTACTGAAAATTTTATGCATACAATTGAGAAATCTCGCACCAGGCCTCCAAATTTACTGTGACGCCCTTGGTACAACAAAAACAAATGCAAAAATGAATTCAGAATCCATTTCTGCACAAGAATGCAATACTACTGCTGGAGATAACGTATTGATAAATGATTAACGCCTCTTTTACCTTCATTGCAATACTTTGTTGCAATGGTGTTGCCGAAAAGACTAGTAGTCAGAATCTAAAAATTTTCACTCTCAGTTATGTTTCAAAGGAATTTTTCAAAAAATAATTTTCGGTAAAGTCAACAACAGAAAGTGCTGCAATATCTTCAGTCACCTCATTCCACGTACAAATGCTCTTTTTCCTGATGGATAGATGCTTCAGAAGGACGAAGTGACGCCTCACATCTTAAGATATTCAAGAGAGTTTGAAACAAATAAAGTGGCTCACCAGCTTTATACAACTTTGAAACTCTATAGAAATTGATCAAAAACTGAGATGAAGAAGGTTCTCCGAGGACAAAAATTGAGCTCATTGATGAAATTCAAGCAGCTGCAGCTCAAAATAAAAGAAATCGGGAAAGAAAATCTGATCGAATCTCTGCCAAAACGAGAAAGACTTTGTATCTTAAAATCTGAAGCCAATTGATTAATGAAAGACAACTAAGACTAGAGTACATCTCAAGCTTCTATTTCGTAATATATATATATATATATATATATATATATANTATTTCTTTTTATATGCTTTTCAGTAAAATGAAATATATTACTTTTCTAAAGAAAGGTATGCAACAATATATATATATATATATATATATATATATATATAGTTTGATAGAATCTGTAATGTCTGCAATATTTAATCTACAAAATTAAAATTTTATTTAATTTTTTTGATGTGTAATATATAATGTGCGTTTGTTGTGAATCAGGAGGCCTAAGATTTCAAAAAGTTTTTAATTTTATGGGTGTAACTTCTTTTAACATTATGTAAATCGTACATAAATATGTTTTATAAATTTTCATAATAGGTTTAAAAATTTTTCATTTAATTCATGTTGAATTGACTGGTTTTTCTTCAAGCAGACTAGTGATACATCAATTGCCTATTTGTCTGTATTTAATATGATATGCAAGCACTGGCGTAGCCAAGGCCGAGACTTTCTGGTGTGAGCCTCCTCGTGATCTCACAGAGGTTTTTCATAACAGTTCTTCTACTTCTGTTGTTTTTTACATAGAAATTTGTCTTCAATTACTATCATATCAAACAAAAGAAGTTGAATATTTCGCAAAAGTAACTTCTTGTTTATGCGGCACACATAAGATGAAAGCCACACCTTAAGGAAATGCCGCGCAACAATTTAATATATTTCCCGTATCATTAGGTGCAACATTTATAAACCAGAACCACAATGTTTCATAATTGTTATCAATGTTGCAGGTTATTTCCCAAAACGGCGCAAACACCTGGGATCCACTACCAGGAACAATTAAAACGATTTCTGCTCAATACCTCTTTGATGTATGCGCTCCGCTTAAGCGGGACGAACTGGGCCGTGGGGCACTAATTTTTAGTGTTTGTGATGTGAAAACTTGAACTTGATAAGGTAATTTGGAAATCTCTTAAGACTACACATTGTCATACATACACAATTTATAGACTTTTGTAATGAAAAAAACCCCGATTTAGAAATGTGCACGGTCAATTGATGTGTTTGTTTTGGGGTAACAATGCAATGTGTTTTCAGCATTTCTTATATAATTAGGTGTCGTAAAACTATTTTATTATTAATTACAAATTAACATAGAAAAATTTAAAAATTTATTTGGTCTGTATTTTACAATCAATATAATGTTTTGCCCTATCTATGCAAGAGGTGGGACAAAGTAAATTTCAATTTAATGTCAATGCAATTCTATATAGAGCCGCAACTGGAAATATTGCAGGTTAGTTTGAAAATTCACATTGATATGAAATATTCTCAATTTTTTAATCAAAAACATATAGTAAAATTAAAATGCTGAATAAATAATGTATACTCACGTTACTTCTCTAAAATAAGGCATATTAATTAGATGTATTAAACCAAACACTAAAAGGATGCATAGCACTGGATAATTTCACCTGTTATTCAACAATGCTGGCATATTTTCCAAAAGATGTATTGCAAAGATCTGATATAAAGAGACAAGATACAATATATTGAAATACATATATTATAATATTGTTGGCCATATTAATTAATAATAGATCAAAACTATTTTTTCGCAAAATGCAAATTATAACCGTGTTCCCTTCTCACAATTTATGAATTTCTGGTTTTCTTAAAAACTTTAATTTACAGTCAATTTTTCAAAAATCGAAAGAAGTATTGATAATCAGCATTTAAATCTAAGCTTAGGCTGCTTTTGTTATTTAGCAATTGTGTTTAGAAAAACAAATAATACATAGTCTAGAATTTTATAGCACATGGCAATGCAAGACCAAAACCTATTAGTTTGTGATCAAAAGCACATGAATTTGCACTTTATCTAAACACATGCATATATATATATATATATATATATATATATATATATATATATATATATATGTGTGTGTGTGTGTGTGTGTGTAAGCCAACTGAGCTTTCTAATACTATTTGAATGTGACGACAGTCTTAAATATCTATTTCGATGTGTTACCATCATCGTTAGTTTACAAAATATGCGGTAAATAAAATTACAATAAACTACACTAAATATAAATGATCTTATTACATACACTTAGAATAAATTTAAGGTCATCATGCTTTGTTGTCGATTTAATAATTTACCCTTTGTTGTTTCTTTTATATATATTGCCTCTGCTATTTTCGGATGTTTTGTTCTTAGTAAAATTTTAAATTGATCTTCCTTAGTTTGATGGTGATGGGTAAAAATTTCTGAATTCAGATTACCTCTTAAATGCTCATTAGATCTTATTCCCAGATGTCGCTTAGTTTCACCAACAAAACAAAAAGGCTGCATTTGCCATGGATATGATTGAAAGTAACTTCATCAATTCAAATGTAACCAATCCTCAACTTTACATACGATATGTAGACGACGTTTTAGCAATTTTCAGTAACAAAGAGGAATCAAACATTTTCTTAGAATATCTTAATAACCAAATTTCTGAAATCCAATTCACAAAGGAAAATCAAAACGTGTTCATAACTTTAACACATCATATGAAACAAGTTGTCATATAAAAGAAACCAACTCGAGATTATACATACCATATAGTTCTACTTGTAATATCTCGCATAAATTGAATACAATTAAGGCATTATTTGATCGAGCATATAAAATCTGTTCGACATTCGAACATACAGTTAATGCCTTTGATCAAATTTTTACCATCTTAGAACGAAATGGATATCCTCATAATATTTTAAGGAAATATTCAGATCATCTATTTGAAAAGGATTACTGCAAAGAAAACCAGCCATATGTGAAAAATACCAACAAAAAAACAACAAAGAAACGAAAATTGAAGTCTATTTGAAAATACCATATCTGAGTAACCAAGTTGAGAAATTCAAAAAAAGAGTGAGAAATCTGAATACAAAACTAAAATTACTAAGATCACCCCCGATTTTTACAACTTTTAAAACAAAAGATATGTTTAATAACCAAGACAATATCCCAAAAAAACTTATTTTCATCCCTAGTCTACAAATATACATGTGATGATTGCGATAAGTCATATATCGGTGAAACTAAGCGACATCTGGGAATAAGATCTAATGAGCATTTAAGAGTTCCTCTGAATTCAGAAATTTTTACCCATCACCATCAAACTAAGGAAGATGAATTTAAAATTTTACTAAGAACTAAACATCCGAAAATAGCAGAGGCAATATATATAAAAGAAACAACAAAGGGTAAATTATTAAATCGACAACAAAGCATGATGACCTTAAATTTATTGTAAATGTATGTAATAAGATCATTTATATTTATATTTATTGTAGCTTATTGTAAATTTATTTACCGCATATCTTGTAAACTGACGATGATGGTAACACATCGAAATCGATATTTAAGATTGTCGTCACATTTAAATATATATATATATATATATATATATATATATAATAGGGTTGTACTTTTAACATTTTTTATTATTATGATTTTATATGGCATCATGCCTTGAGAAATGCTTACTAAAACATATTTACACCACTAGATCCATTCCCAAATAGCAAGCATTGTCGTATAACTAATGGTCCATTAATGGCATCAATGACCATTAATTTGCCTACCATAACCAACAAAACAAAACGGTTTAAAAAATAAAAAATTCCACAATTTCACATAGAAATTATTATAGTATTGTATATAATACATGCATTGCATTAAAGTTTGATTTCAATTTTCAAAAAAATATTATTTATCAAATTTCTATAGCCATTAATGCTGTGAAAATTGTCAATTAATTGCATTAGTGGATCGATCCACCATTGAGCGATCAAATATTGATTATAATGATTTCAATTTTGCCAGAACGAATTAAATTTTCAAACAGATGAATTTTCTTAACCTTCAGTAGTTAATAACGCAATCTAGTATGTTAGCTGTTGCTTTAATGAGCACTGTGCAATGAATTCAATGGTTTGCAGGAAAGTCTTCCATCTTAAGTATACTATGCTATACACACTTCCAACTGTACCCTTAACTCAACAAAATTGTACCAAGTTACGAATTACAATTCATAATATAATATTGGACTGTTTGTGGAAAACATAAGGTATTTGTGACCACTGATGCCATCAGTCGGTCGTTGATGGACCATTCGCGGCATCACTAGCAACTTTAGTAATCAATAATCAATTAGCAGATGCTTGCAAACAAAACTCATTATTTTGATTGCTAGATCATTTTAATATAAAATAAGAATTGCGAAAAGCAGCTCTAATTCTACTTAATGGTAAGGCCCAGACAGTCGTTCCTTCAATATGTGATGTTATTGAAGAATATTCCTTATGGAGCTGTATTAACGTTATTGTCTGTGAAACTACTACGAATATTAATTATAATAATAGAAATGGCATACTGACTCACGTAAAAAAAGAGTTTGTCATAAGAGGAATATGAAGAACAACAGTACAATGGGTGTGATAAATTTGGTACGCAAACATCTTCTCCAGACATTCATTATTCTTTTATCAATGACATTATAAGCAATTATGAACATTTTAAAAAATCATTTGTAGGAGAAT
This sequence comes from Hofstenia miamia, assembly GCA_900660155.1. NCBI lineage: Eukaryota > Metazoa > Xenacoelomorpha > Acoela > Hofsteniidae > Hofstenia > Hofstenia miamia. The sequence goes on from CABFPE010000424.1 coordinate 354,184, forward strand.
GTGAATTACCACAGAAAATTTCGTGGCGTTTTTGTATAAACCTGGCTATACTTATAGATTTTACAAGAAATATAAACTATTACCAAAAATAAACTATCAGGCTTTGCCACACTTACATGCAGTTAGATGGATCCGAGAGCTATTCATGCTCTATTGTCGTGCATTCTGAATAGAACAACTTTGTGATTTCATTACAGCAAAATGTTTAGATGTATGGTTCTCAGGACAGTATTATGATTCAAATGTATATATTGAGCTGGAAAAATCTATAATGTACCAAAGATGTGAAAAACCATATAACTCATTTAAAAATCACTAGGTAAATGAGGATTCGAAAGAAGCAATATATGTGCTGAGCGTGGAATCAAAATTAACTGCTATTATTTCTGAAATAGAAATCTGTAATTTATTTTCCATTTTAATAGTATTGTAGAATATTTTTAGTTTTATTCTGTGAAATGGAGCATATGCTCTACTATGCAACTTTGAAAATCAAGATTTTGTATAGGGTAACTTTGGGGAAACGAGACAGTACATAGAAATAGAACTCCAGTGTGAGGTAGGTTTGTTGCATGCTACCGATATTTTGGAAAGGTGTTCCTTACACAGATATGATTTCTTGCTAAAAAAAATCAATGCAATAAAAACATTTTGAGTATTTTATTTCATGTTGAATGATTAAGTGTCCCAATTTTCTATACAGTTTCTATATTTTTAATGATTTTTAGAGAATTTTCTATTTTGTGCTTGGTGGAGGAACTTTTTTGCATAATGACAAAAAAAGTGATATATCTCCTTTATAAAAGTAAAAATTCGTGCTGTGGTGCTATGTAAATGTAGGATTTCATAAAAGTGCTACTAAAGGCTGAACCAAATGGCAGACATGAGTTTAATACCTTCAACTGCACTGGGAAATTTTATCAATAATGGAGAAATAGCACAAATTTAAACAGATTTCAAATAAGTATTAATACTGCAAAAATCCTAGCTGCCGTATTTATCAAAGCCTGCCGGGAAAATGTGGAGAATGTTTGTGTGTCCCGATCAACCACATATAAATCTCGCATTGCCAACAGAAGGCGAATTTAAGAAAATATTGTCAATGAGCTTAAGGAAACTTCCTCCGATTTTTTCGCACTTCATTGGAGCGGGAAATTAACAAAGGATCGCTACGGAAACCTTTCTATAACGCATGTCGCCATCATGTGTATGAGCTCGTCGATGGAGCAGTATTTACACGTTTGCTTGATGATTCATTTGCGCTTGAAGAGAGTCATTTCAAATGTTTGAATACAAGATGGAGCAGATTGACAAGGCCAATGCTACAAGCAGTTGAAGTTGTCAACAGACGGGCTGAAGGATAGAACCATCACTGTGATTCAAGAATTGCGAGAGCTCATTAAAAAAGAGAAAAAAACAAAGGAAATGTTAATTAGAGATGACTATGAGCAATGCGCAGAAAATAGTCTCACTCTTCTTAATGCTGCTCCGCTTAGTTTTGCCACCACACACCAGGTGCAACTACCAGTGCCAGATGGATGGGTCAGGTGTTATATTGCCAGAAAACGTTGATGTGGTCAGATCAGCTGGACCACGAAAGTGATTTTGTGACGAAACTTCATCAAATCAATCAGTTGTTGCACTCTTCTATATACCTGTTTGGCTCAAATCCAGCATTTGTGTTGATGCTCCTACCAACGATTTAGAGTTTCTGCAAACAATGATAAAATACCAAATATAAGATGCTGAAGTAGCTGACGTTGCATTCAAGAAATTTTCAAGGCATCAGTAAACCAACTATATGATGTCACCAAGCAATCACGTCATCAAACAAAGCTAATCAGTGTCATGCAGAATTCTATTACTAGTGATTCCATATTCCTAACTACTCTACATTTTGCGTTACTTACATTTATAAAATTAATGGCGTTATATGGGGATTCCCCTTCTTGATTTTTGAGCAGAAAAGTTTAATGCAAAGTGCGATAGCTAATCATCAAAATTTTAAAAAAATTGTTTTCACAGAAGTTGTTTTTAAGGTCTGAAGCGCGGGATATGCTGCGTGGACATGACGCAAATATGAACACCCCTAGTGTCAATGATATAATATTGTACTTTGACCATCATTAATGTATGCTTGTCGAACTCTGACGTCCTTTCAAAAACATTTAATATATTCTCTATTATTGTAACCAGTTTTGAAATAAAACAATTCGATTTTTTCTGAAAAATCTAAATGAATAGTGTTTAACATTGAGACAAATAAATTTTAATATTGTAGTATAAATGCATGCTTCCACAGATGTATACTTCACCACACAGAGAAAACTAACATTTAGAAATAATAAATTTATTTACAAAGAAAATATAAAATGGACTAGTAATATGTTTTTCTTCATATAGTAACTTCTTCGGCGGAAGTGATTAAGAAACAAACATAAAAACATTCCAATATAGACGTCACTATTCATTTTCTTCTTAAGGGTTGATATTGTTAAAAAATTGGATTAGTACAATTACAAAAAAACAGAAGTCGAAATAATCATAACAGTTTAATGCTTACAAACACAACAAACACTTTGACCTGAATGAGCATAGGTAACAATGATATATATATATATATATATATAT
>CABFPE010000424.1:357814-377833 GCA_900660155.1 Hofstenia miamia
GGTTGGAGAGCATGGAAACGTACAAGCTAGACCCTGTGCACTTCTTCACAATTTCAAATTATAGCTGGAATGCAATGCTGAAGTACACGCAGACGTCACTGGACCCCATTGCCAATTTGGAGCAGCTGGAATTTATTGAAAATGGAATTAGAGAAGGCATGTCCAGCGTTTATTCAAGTCACTATTTTAAAGCAAATAATCCAATGGTGGAGGGTTATGATAGTGGGAAAGACTCCACATATTCTCTCTTTTTAGACATGAACAGCCTATATGGCGCCTCTATGTGTGAGTTTTTACCCACTGGAGGCCTATGCTGGACAGATGAGAGTCTAGAAAATATACTTGCTAGAGGCAGACAGAGGCTATCTGGTTATGGTTGACATACATTACCCCTCTCATCTACATGGGGAACACGCCAATTACCCATTGGCACCACATAAAATGTGTGTGGACGATGAATTGTTGTTGCCATACCAGAAACATATAAAAACAGTGTTAAATTTAAAGACGGGAAAAGTGCCCAAATTAATGCAAACATTTTTTGATAAAAAAGAATACGTGGTACATTATAAATTTCTTAAATTTTATATTGCACAGGGTCTAAAAGTGACAAAATTCCACAAGGCGTTGCAGTTCCAGCAATCACAATTTTTAAAGCCCTACATTGATTTAAATACAATGAAAAGAAAAGCTGCCAAGAATGACTTTGAAAAGAATTTTTATAAATTAATGTCAAATGCGGTATTTGGGAAGACTATGGAATCTCTCAGAAAACAATGCATAGTCAAGTTTGTCGGTGATCAGGAGGCTGCTGAAAAATTAATTAAGACACCAGAATGTAAGTCATTCAATATAATTTCCAAAAATCTAGTGCAGNTAAAGCCCTACATTGATTTAAACACAATGAAAAGAAAAGCTGCTAAGAATGACTTTGAAAAGAATTTTTATAAATTAATGTCAAATGTGGTATTTGGGAAGACTATGGAATCTCTCAGAAAACAGTGCATAGTCAAGTTTGTCAGTAATCAGGAGGCTGCTGAAAAATTAATTAAGACACCCAAATTTAAGTCATTCAATATAATTTCCAAAAATCTAGTGCAGGTCATGTTATGGCATAAAGAGATCAAGTGGACAAAACCAAATTATATTGATCAAACTATTTTAGATGTGTCCAAATTACAAATGTTTCAATTCCACTATGATGTTATGAAGGAGGCATTTAAGAATCAAATTTCCCTATTATACAGCAACACAGACTCTCTCCTTTATAATATAAAGACTAAAAATTTATATGCCGAATTGCCAGCAATAGCCAGCCATTTTGACTTTTCAAATTATCTGAAAGATTCACCATTGTTTAGTGAGGCAAATAAGAAAACTTATTTAAAGGTGAAGGATGAGCTGGCTGGTGGAATACTCACACAAATGGTGGCATTAAAATCAAAAATGTATTCTGTCCAATATATATATGTGCAAATAGTGGGGATGTCAACCTTAAATCTAGAGCAAAAGGAGTTACTGGTATTGTGAAAAAGACATTGAATTTTGACATCTTCAAATGCATTTTGGATGGTGAAGAAATTCTGTGGCAAGAAATGGTAATGATTTGCAGTCACAATCATGATATCTCTATTGAGAGGATGAACAAAGTGGTGCTAACACCCTACGATGATAAGAAATATCTGGTGAATCATTACCAAAGTTTGCCATATGATCATAAAGGTATAGACTGAATTTACATGTATTTTTTTTTACTAATTTTCCATTTAGATATTCCACAATCTTTGATTAAACGCCTTATAAATGAACCATCTACAAGCAGTAGCAGCAAATGACCTTGTTTAGGTATATGAAAATTATTTTGCACACAAATTTAATAATTATTTCCTAGATCCGTGATAGTGAATTGCCTCTGCCATTTTGCTCTGCCTCCATAGTTGCTCCAAGTTTCTGTATATGGTAAATGGAATTGGTCAATTTATTGTTAGCAACGTTTTACTTGCTTAGATGTTGTAAATAATTTTCATCATTTCCACAAAATGCATTTCCCTTAATTCATCCGTATGTTTGTGCAAAGTCCACCTCTGGGTTAAATTTCCACCACAACAAAAGCATATGTATATTTTAATATATATATAAAAAATTAGTGGAAATATTTAGCTCTGCCTCCTGTCATTTCGTCATACTCTATCAATTGAAAAAAAAACGCCTCTATGTTGAACTCAACTATAACAAAAGTATAATCATTTTAGACATATAATAAAATTATTGAAAATATTTAGTTCTATTTGTCACCATTTTACAATGTTGAGTTGTTTTGAATGAAAAAGATGCCTCTCTCTACATAAATGCCTCCTGCTAAATGTTTGTTTGTCAACTGAAAAAAATCATGTTCTCCCCAGTGCTCCCTCTATGTGTAATTTATTTTAAAATGGTATAATTGAAATTAATTATATTTTGTATAAAGTTTATTTAGATCTCCATGTGTTCAAAAAAGAAAAAAAAGTTTTCCATCATCAACTGATGAAAGAATACCTCTTTGATGCTAACAAATCTCATACAATAAATATGATAAAAGAAATTTTTTATATATATTTTGCTATGGTTTATTTAGTTTTGCCAACTATGCAAATGTTCACCATTGCTGATGATTTGGTTTAAAACATTTGGTCTGTTGTTTTTCTACTAGAAGAAGACTTGTTCCCGTCATATAAAACAATTTCTTTAATTACTCACACAAAATGAGGTGATACAATTTATTGTGATATTTGATTTTAAATGTTATTTAGTCTTCACGTGAAGTCTCTATGCACTTGGGAGGCTGTAAGCAGATAACCATTGTGTGCATTTTTCCCTCCCAATTCTTACAATGTAAAGCTAGTTAACTCTGATCTCAATGTATTATGTTCAGTGCAGAAAGCAGAATTACACCAATGTTAATCATAGGAGGCAATTAAATCAATCACAGGATGTATTACCCTTTATATTTGTTAATATCAATACCGTGTTAATTTGATATTTAATATGTCAAAAGAGAGTGTCTATAAAAAATCTTGATTATTATTTGCATATGCCTGTGGTGTAATTATTTTCCATTTTAATTTTGTGGATGCATAACTCTTATATCACACTTAGATATATTTTGTTGGACATTGTGTGATTCTCGACTCTTGTAACCCTCCATCAGATGAACAACTCTCATCAAAAATTATCTGTGCATGGGAAATGAAGACAGTGGTTGATGACAAAATATGAACTCACATCAACAACACTAGCGATTATAAACTAATACAATACACAAATTTAATAGTGTAATTTACCATCATTATAATTGGAAGGTGTATAATATACATGTATTTTGTCTTGTTTTTAAAATGTGGGCTTTACCATGCTCACTTAAATATCTAGTTTTATATTTTGGAAATTGATGAAATTCGTTATTAACATGTAGACTAGACAATGCTTTTTTTATTACAGTGGATTGTGATCTCTTTTTGTTTAACTATATGTTTAATATTTTCCATACAAATTATCGAAAATGGGTTAAAATAGTTTGTTTGTTTAGAAATGAAAATGTTGTTTTTGTAAATGAAATGGTATGTTTTGAAAACAAAGTGAAGACTTTTTGAAAAAATTCCCAAAAGAAACAAAATAAGCATTGTACGTGTAAGCTTTTCGAAATTATGGAAAACATGATAGGCATGGTTTGACATTGCATTGTGTAGTCTTTACATGTAATGGAAAATTAGTCTGCAATATTATGCATGTATCTGACAAAGTGTTGTAAAATTAGCCAACAATACATAATCACAAATGTGATGTAATGTATGCAAGCAAGTGTAATGTGTGATATAGCCATGTATATTAACAAAATGCAATGTAATGTATGCAAACAAGTGTAACATGTGATATGCCCATGTATATTAACAAACAATGAAATTAGTCATTATATCAAAACAGTGTAAACTAAATTGGCCCTAACATGTAAATGAATCACCATGAAAATCAATTAGCAGTTGTCAAAAAATACATTAGTGAGCTGTCAAAAAAACTGATGACTCACTAATTAAATCATCTTCTCCAATATTCACGGGCTGTCACGTGACATGTGACGTCATGAGCTCTCGGCCAATCAGAATTGTTTTTGTGGGCTCTCATTCCTGCAGCCATAACTACTGATTGGAGTTATTGAATTCAGAAGTATAAGAAAAGCCCATGAGTTTCCTTAGGGGTGAAAAATTTCTAGATATTAAGGTAAAAATAGCTGGGCTTTGAATTGAAAATGTTTAATTTGTAAAAGGCGTGGACTTAGGGGGATAGCCTCTCCCCTTACAAAACTGTATAAACACTATATTAAATTGTGGATCTTTTATTTAATGATATTAATAAAAACAAATTTTAGTGGTTTTTATGAGATAGAAAACTTTTTGTAAAACAAATTATCTACTTTTCGTTGAAAAAATTGTGTCATAAGACTACCTTTCATGTTTATAAATAGAAATCTTAAAATTTTTGTGGAGAACCTCATAAATCATTACACTTTCTGCAAGATATGATTAGATTTCCAAATAGATAATCGCTTTATAATAATTTTAGAAAAAATTTGTACTGCCCACAATGTTAAAATTTTCTACTGGTGTGAAGGAATGCATATTATTGTCCCTGTATCCCAAACCAATTATACATTCATAAAATGTGTAAAGAAATACTGTCTTGCTTTTTAAATAATGCACAATCTTCTGCAACTGTTTTGACTTTGGAAACAAAATGTTTTCATAAGCTTCATACCATATTAATTCTCAAATTTTGGATGTTTTCTTTTAAATTATCCTTCTATGTTTAAAAAATACATATAGTAAGTAGACTGGGAAGTTGCCTTCTGTTTATCCTAATCTCTTGAGTTTCTAAATTTATCTAACATAATTTTTAAGCGTATCCACTCACTTTATAAAATAAATTTTTTAGATTTATGTGAGAAACAGATGGACTGCTAGAATACAATGTGAAATTTGTGTTACTAAATGTACTCAAGCTAATTTGAAAAATTATATTAGTGATAAATAAGCACTAAGTCAACAGTGTATTTGCAATCATGAATTATTCAAATGTAGTTTCTAAGGTGATGTACATCGTATTCGCAGAAGAAATGGATATGCTTTGATTTCAGAGTATGAGCAATCAGTTATGTAATAATAGTAATAGTTGTTGCAGTTAATTCCAGAAATACATGTAGCAGACGAATCATATTCTCGGCTGTACTCTGATCCAAATCTAAATTAAATATAATTTTATACATTCCAAATGTAAATACGATAGAATCAAATACATTTCATTGTAAATGACTGAGTAAAAGCATTGCAGAATGTCATAAGTGATGGAATTATTAAATATCAAAATTATATGAAAATTATATAGTTCTGAAATTATTTAGTTCTGCAATTTACAATAAAGTCTGTTGATACAATTGATATTAAATGACCCAGGCTTTTTGTTATCTCTTTCGTCATCATATTAGGACCTAATGTCAATCATTTTCTTGGCACCAGAGGTGGAGCCGGCAATTTATCAGCCTGCCACCTGTTGGAAGTATTATAAAAGGCCGGTGAAAATTACAGCCAAAATAATAAAAAGTTTTTTCTTATATTTTATCAACTTCAAATTGGAAAAAAATATCTGGCCAGCTCCAACTCTGCTTGGAACGTTTTGTTTTTGGAAAAATCCAGTCATGTTTGAGTTTGCACTTATTCAGATAATTTCTGTATAGTATTGAATTATAAAAATATTCAATTACACATTGCATTGCCACATTTTTTAAAAATATATTCTTTAAAATTATCCATTATGCAAAAGAATTGAATATTAATATACTCATTAATTAACATAATTATGCACAAGTCCATCATACATGTATGTGATATTTTTAGAAGTTTGAAGGTCTATGTTGTTTAAAAGCAAATGATTCAAATTTAAAGTTATGCGTAAACATATTTGAAGAGAAATTGCAACAACTTAGGGTTTTAGTAAGAAAGAAGGTATTCATAAAAACTATATTTGATGAAATCCTACAAAACTGCTCATAAATTTAGCAATATTGATATACTTAATAAAATTTTACTGCAAGATGTGTGCGACAAACATAGCCAATTTTATCAAAAGTTGCATCCTTTCTCAACAAGCTAAATTTCAAAATAATTAGAATCTAGAACATCTTTTGCATAATTTTTGTTAGATTACTTGAAAACAATTTTTTTAATTATAATGTCGAAATCATTTCTATTCTTAGTTCAGTATATAAATTACAAGAAATTCATTTTTTGGAATAAATAAGCTCAACAAACTATACTGTTTAGAATATATTTGGGTGAAAGGCATGCTTTATAAATATTAAAATAATTGTTTCAATATTTTTCATAAATGTTACAAGAAGGTCATTATTTTTTGCAATTTGTGTTTATTAGTGTATGAGATCCTATGATACTTTTACTAACACCAGAAGAAATATCAATTTGTGTCAATCTCTAAACTAAATTCAATTTTACTTAGCAAATGAGTGCCACATCTGCAACATTCTGTTAAATTATATAGTTCGTTCAAACACATTTTTGTCCAAAATAATCTTATCAGATTTCTCCTAAGACATACAACATACAGTAAGACAAAAGGCATTTTATCTTAATACAGTCCATACAAGATATATAGATCATCAATTTGATTCAGTTGGTTATCTGAAATTATTAAAAAATTTAATGTCTTAAACTAACAATCTCTATCACGCATGTCTACATGTATTTAACAAAATTTTAAAGGTAATTTTATACTTCAAGTTTTAGTCAGTTGAAATATTTGGATTGTTTCAATGAAACCCGCTGAGTGCTTTTGGGTGACATGGGACAAATAATATAAGGAAGGGTCTTTGTATCTTATCATATGTAATCAACATATCTAAATTTTGATCGTGTTATTGCATTTATGCTATCCACAATTTGTTTTGTTTTACTATTGCAAAATGTTCATTGCTTCGACGACACAAACAGCTCAATGACATTATCAAATAAGGTTTTCTTTCCAATGTATTTTCAAATGTGAAAATTGGAAGATTTTGTGGTCTTTCTAGTGATATTGTTAATCACTTTACAAAAGCACAGCTCTTTGATTTGCAGAAACAGCGAGTGTACAGAATATGTTAAGAGTACTGACAAGATTTTGATATTGAGACTGAAGCTCGAACTGCTAATAATATTAAGAACCAAGGATTCACTTTTCAAATCAATGCTAATATTGACTTTAGTTAAAGATTTAAGTCCATGTGTTTCATGAAGACCACATTCAACGGCGTGGTACATCCATCTTGTAATTGATTGGTACTAAGGATTCCTAGAATGGCAAAGTCGAAGGCAGGAAATCCTATTCTTCTAAAAAGAAAAAAATGTCGAACTAGCATCTGATAGATCATGAACTGGACCATACACAATTCTGTATAAATAGTCCAAACGGTTGCTTTATGCCTCCAGAAACGTGTCGTCAACCATAGCAAGAAACATATTGGGTCTGAATATTTTTCCTTTGTCTTGAAGCAATGATCTTAAGTTTGTTCGTTCCAGTATCTAAAAGTGTTTTTCAATGTTAGAATTTTTAGATGCAAGGTATGCTTCGTTCACAATTTCATCAAACGAGTCTCACAAGGCAACGAGCTCATTAAGTAGATATATGGTAGATTGTTAACTTATGAGTCACTGCACATCTGCACCCACAATAACAATCATGACATTTGCAAGCTTTTGTTATTTCAATAGAATAAATTGACATTTTTAACATGCATGTACTGCACATCTATATGCTAAAAAATATAATTTCAATGCCAATCAAAATGCCAAATGAAAAAAAGATTACTTTTATGTTTGAAAAGTTCTGATGATTTGATCAATTATTCAACAAAAAGTCAGAATCATGCATTAACACTAACATATCTAGATATAATATCTTATAAATATTTTTGTACTTAGATGCTATATATTTGCTCCAGGTAAAACGGTCAGTCTTTATGCCCCCTCCCAGTGCGCGAGAATTACACAATTTTATGTGCTTTAATATATTTGCATCATTCAAACCAAGCAAACACAAACATTTTGCAAAAAATATTATATTACTCAATCGATTTATAGCTCCGAACTATGACAAGAAATTGGAGCTGTTATGCAAAGCGTAAACAAGAGTGAGAATGAAAGCTATTCTGGATCCACATTAATGCTTTGATGTTTCTTGTGATGCCCTATGCTAAAACTAGAATTATTCATGGCGATCATGACCAGACGCGGAATGTTGTTAAACTTTCACGGCCACTCCAAAGCCAGGCCTGGAAAGGGTCAAATTTTTCAGCCCCGACCCGAATGATATGTAGATTCGACTCGACTCGATCCGACAGGTCTTTCTAAATTTGAACCGACTACACCAAGACAAACAAAATTATATGTTTTTAAGCATTACTAGCTGGACAGTCGTGGGAAAAATAAATGATTTGAAATGCCTTGATTGTCATGTTACAAAATAGTTACATGTAACACGTCGTTCAATTGTTCAACGTAGTGTTAAAACCATTACATGTAACCAGCAATTAATGTGCACGTTATTGATTAAACTTTACGTGACCCGATATAAAAAAGGAACCTTCGGCCCGCCTAACCTGACCAGTGGGTCGGGATAACCCGTTTACACCCATGCACCAGAGCCCCTGCCCCGGGAGAATTTCCGCTGTCTCTATCTCTCTGGTTTCAATACAAAATAAAAAATTCTTACATATAATAGAAACTTCTGCAAAGCACTGTTGGTAGAGCAGGATCATAAGAGTTATCATCACAAATGCGATAACCATCAAAAAAGGGTTGAAAAACAACATCACGTCCAACGTCGAATGTTGTATAAAGGTTTGCTTGTGCGCTACGATATGAACATGTACTAGCAGTACATGCACGTGAGAAATCTAAACTAACTAAAGAGTTTAATTCATTTCATGAGATACTCTGAATATAGAATTCCTATTATTTTAAAACAAGTAAAGCTGAGCATACACGCTTATTTGTCTATTTATTAAATAAATTTGTTCGGCCAATGTTAAAATTCAGCTAAAATTCCAACATAGCTGTCATTTACGAAAATACTCTTAATATAAAATTAATAAATTAAGGTAATGGAAAAGCAGAGCCTGGAATTTATTTTCCCAAAAATCTCGCAATTTATATATATGATATAATTTTTCGATTTCGAATAAAGCTGTTCTACGAAAATAATTGATTGTTCCTGAAAAATATGGCAGCCGCCATACAATTATGCACAGATCAAGAAAAATCTATGGCGCGATCGGCACTTGTGTGTTATTGCAAAGCAGCATTTTACTAAACATTATGAAATACTATCTAATATTTGAAGACTCTATGGGAAGGCAGATAATACATTTAAAATGTCAATGTGTGTGAAAGTTACAAAACTTTATAAATTTTAATAGTAAAAATTGACATTAGGTAATTACCATAATAACATGCTCTAATAATAATTCCGTAGTTTTAATTGATTTACGCAAATTGAAATTTACACTAATAAAATAGTATATTCACATTTGGATCAAAAGCTTGCTACTTTTAATGACCCAATATTTTTCAAGCAAACTTTATAAGTTTTTGTTGAAAATCTTCAAGTGAGAATGTCTCGTATCAACAGTACATCACCATGTATGAGTAAAATATGTAAGTTCAATTGTAGGATTAAAAAATATTTCATATATGATAAATGCTAATTTCAAAATTAAATGTTGTTTGTTTATATTTAGTAGCACCCTTAACAATATTGCATCTGAAGGCAGAATGTTTAATATGTCTAATTTTTCCGAAAAATAATTATTAATTTTGATATTAAACATGTAGAAAACCTCTACCACCTAGCCACAAAGTCTTAACTGTACAATCCCTGTTACATATAAATACTTATAACTTCACAGAAAATCCAATTATTTATTTATACATTACCCATTTTAAATTTATATTAACGATGAAAAACATGCAACTTTTTCAGGAAAAGAAATAACTTCCTATAAATTGCTGAATTGTAAATTTTATTATATGAAATGGGTAAATTTAATTTTAACACTATTCAACACTTGCTTTGTAATTCTCTGCTTTCTATAAGAAAGGCAACAAATCTTACAGATTCTTCTTCTGTAATTGCGATAGATGTACACATCTTTAACAGTGTCATTCTTATCATAGAAGTAAGTATTATATGAATAGTTGCTATTGCCAGTGCAAGGAATTCCACCATGGAATGAACTGATTGAACAGTTACGAAAGCGTGTTCTAAATATGACTTGTTTAATTTGGATCATAAAAATTTATTCCAGTTGAGTTATTTTATAATATGTTCACATTAAAAATAGATATTTTTCGTTTTTTAACTTTTCTGAAAACTTCAGCACAGGTTGGTCTTAGTTTGCATAAAAATTTAAAAGATAAACCGCTTACACAGCACCATATAAAAGGCGATTGATTCAATATTGTTTGATCCAAGTTGAAATCTAATCTAATAAGAGCAGGATATCAATCAGTTCCGTCACAGCTAATTCATAAATATTATATGCAGGTTGATTATGGTGTCAGGCAGATTTAAATTCTTTTGCATTTATAAATAGTCTACTATTTTCAATAATGCAGTGCACTAAAAGATGCAAATTAACATGAGCTTTTGAAATTTGTATCATGACTGATGACTGCTTCATTAATAAATGGAATGAAAGCTACAACATAATTAAGAAAAATTTTTCTTGTCTGAGGCTTCTTATTGTACTTTTGTCAACTCTCCCATACCCACATACAATCGCTAGTCTCTCAAATCTTTCATTGCATTGGCTTTTATGACATTTTCCAAATCTAGCAACATCTTTCACATTTCCTCAATCCACACTGTAACGCATAAATTTATCAATATCCTCCTGTGAAGATAAAGATTCATTGACAATCTCTATAGGTTCAAGTTTTCAATCTAAAGTTACTTTAAAAGATATGCTATTAGAAGAAACAAACCTTTTCAAGGTCCTTTTTATATCGACTGATGCATTTTCAAAAAGGCAATTAGTATACACAAAAAAACCAGCGAACTATCAAATATTTTGAATTTTAGCCTGCTGTTTTCATTTCTTCACAAAGGCGTGAGAAGCCTTATTTAAAATTGATAACGGATTGACATAATAGTTGATTCCATTAATGGAGCCTACCTTGCACTGAAACTTTCAATATCGTAGTTGGATATTAAACTCTTCAAGATATTTTGTCTATCTTTATAAATTTTTTCTTAATTTAACTTTAGCAGCAACGTTTACAGATTTCATGAAATCTTCTCCTACTCATCATGACAGTAATGTTGAATGTAAAGATCACGACCACCTTGATTTGAGTTTCCAAAAATTTAACTTCATAGGCATCGAAAAAAACTGTTACCACGAAATGTATAAATATTACTTGAAATAAATAATACTGTTCATCACTATGTAACATAAGCATACCTTTGAAACAATAAGCCTTTTTTATCTAAAAATTAATGTTATTACGCTCATTTATATTCCAAAATACACTTTATGTATGAATACGAAGTCCAATGTAAAGTATTATACGCTTGCAGATTTTTTAAAATTTTGAAGAAACGGATTTTTGAATATTTATAAAAGAAAACATTACTATTACAGTAAAAGCTAAATCGAGTAAAAATAAAACATGATCACAATTTGGTTATGGAGGTGATTATCCTTAGCAAAAAATAGTTACGATGATGCTGTAGGGTCTATTAATGGTTCACTATGTTACACCAGCTCTGCAAATGCTGTCTATGAAAATAGTTCTTTATATATAGGCCTTTCCAGATGAACCCCAACAAAAGTGTAAAGTGATAAACAACTTGATCCCTTGTGACTTGTTTTTGGAACATTGCTAGTAGAATTTTGATAACAGCATACTTTCATGTACACTGAAAAATTGCAGTACATTAAGCTTCGTTTTGGTGATATTTACATTAGTTGTTCTATGAACACCCTATAGGATGTCAAAGGAAAAGCTACGAAATTAAATTTTTATTAAGCACTAATGCTACAAAAATTCCAAATCTTCAACTTAACTTATGCTAAGTTTCTTGTGAATTAAAATATCAGTCTGTGAAAAAATTGTTTATTTACAACAAATGCATTGCATTTATGAATGTAACGCCATTCTATTTCGATTTCAAGACTTACAACCAACTCAATGCTGTTATAAAACAAACGAAAATGAATATTAAAACTTGCGAAATCATTAACAATATATAAGTAACACACAGTATTTGTGTAATTCAAAGTTTTCAAAATAATAAACAACTATATTGAATATATGTGACTTGAGAATGTGGAAACCGTAAAGGAAAAATTCATTTACATTAATTAATAAAAATGAATTGAAAACATCAACTTTTTCATATTTAAAGGAAATTCATATACATGTATAAAATATGTCTGTTATTTATACATTATATATAATAAAATAATTGCAACTCAAAATATGTTTATATTTAATTGACTATTTTAAATTTTATCTCAAAACTATATAATTAATATAAAACAAGTTACAAAAATGACAAAAGCAACAGCTAAATTCAAGAAATTTTATTTCCAATTTCATATAATGAGATTCCTTGTGATATCAAACGTTGGGATGCCAATTTTCTTCAGTCCAATTATCAAGCGAGAAACAAAGCGCAATTTTTCTTCATATTTACTGACTGATAACCGGTCTGCAAAAACACATTAAGTGGCTGTGGGTAGGAGGAGGGGGTTGGTCATGGGAACAGATTTTAAGGCACATGTGGACTTCAAGATAGAATAGATTATAATTATTGGTTTACGAGAAGCAACTACTAAGCACGCACCTACGTAAGTCATCCCAATGAATCGCATGAATTATTTCATTCTGCTATTCTTTCTTATTACGGAATAAAAAATAAAAATAAAGTTTACATAATACATTAAGATCATTTTTCTTCAGTTGAGATGTGAGCAAACAAAAAAATATGTCTACAGCAAACAAATAAATTTTTTTTGGATTTGCAGTTTGCAATTTGCAGCTCTTAGAAATGAAATATACAAATTAGTAAGCCATGTGGACAATTTAATAACTAAAAATCAATCCAAAAACAGATAGTCTAATGAGACTAATCAACGAAACAGATTATAATCACTAGAGAATTTAGGTAAAACTAGCCGGGAAAAATTGTGGCTAATATTTTACACCCTGCCGTGAGGCGTTGTGACACAGAAACCCAAGTCGGTCGTTGCGTAAAGCACAAATGCTGACGCCAATTATCATATTTTACAAATAGAAATACAAATGCATCTTAAATATATTACTACTATCACGAAACTTGCAGATTTTTATTAAAAAAACGAAATTCCTAAAATGGGGCTCGAGTAGGTCAGATTGAAATATCTCGGGCTAGGGTAGGATTGACGATTTCCTGGCTAAGGTAAGGTTGGGGTGAAAATTTTAACTCGATTAAAACTATCTTATACATAGAAATATAACATGGAATTGTTTGTGTAATCTATGCTGAGTAACTGTTTTTCTTATATAATAACTTATATATGTTAACAAATTGAAACTAGGCTTTATAAAATAGTTTAGTTGAGATGGGAGTGAGTTTTCTACCTTGGCTCTAGGTTGGTTCCTACAACTTCAATTTACTTGTAACCCAAGCGTTATATATATCTTGCATCAATTTTCAATTTTATGGTATTGAATGTATAAAACAAAATCTCTGTGGCATTTCTTGTGAATGTATTTACCAATTAGCACAATTGTGAGCTTTTTAGGAAATGATTCATGCATGCGCTATTATGTCGTATTCTGCATTTTTTTGTATAATCCTAATAATCATGAAAAGGCAAAATATGTATTAAAATGAGAATAGTATCTTACAAGTGTTGCATACCTCAATTCAACAAAAATATACGCTTTTGTTTCTGCGATTCAATTTAAAATCTGCAATTCAAAAACTTTGATATTCCAACCCAATACGTCATTATTTAACCTTCAGCACATAGTTCATTGGAAGGAAGCTGCTTTATGCTTTCTTGAGAGTCAGATCGAAAGTTAAAAAGGAAATGTTTCCATAGCAGTTAATTTGTGTGTACATTATGTGGGCAAACACTAACAATTTGGACAAACTGTTCTTTAGTAGAATTATTTTGTCATTATTACACTATATTATCAACTCCAATTTTGATTAAATAAAACTTTTTTGGTGTTTGAAATGCAATAAAACATACGTCTATGTTTAGAATCACTCCATACGTCGTTCTTGATAATCTTAACTTCATTGTTCAGCGGTGAAATAGGAAAAATCATTTGGGTGTAAAATTCACCCCAAACATCTTCCAACTAGTATAAAAGTAAATGACGACGACCTGTTAATTTGGATAGTTCCTGAATTGCCATGGTTCCGGCAGTCAATCTTTAATTATTTCATATTATTAAATAGTGTGCTGTTCTATAATACCCTCAATAGCCTCTATATTATGCTTAATTTGAAGTTAGAAATTCATTTTATAAGCTGTTGCAGAGATATGAATAACGTTGAATTTACTTACATCTATAGTAATATGCGGTGTATATTTTGCAATTGGTTGAGTAGCAAGTGGTGTTATCTTCATGTCGTGTTGAATAACGTGTCCATGAGGACCATGTTTGAGGACTATATTCTGACCATGAGCCGTAAGAGCCCCAACTGTACCAGTAACCATTCAAATTCTTTTTCCTAAAATTTGCAAAAAACAACTAAATAAAGAGCATTTTGTCAAAATCATAATAATTTCATACGCAGTAATCTCTGTAAAAAATTATAAAATAAACTATTTAAAGAAAATGAAGCTCACATATTACAATTCTCAAAATTTTGAGAAATTCATCATTAGCTGAACAAAGGAACTTCAAAAATGCAAAAAAAACATACCGATTGATAAAACAAAAACTATCAGATTCGTCTGGCAAGATTTCAGCGCTTTCGTCCAATTTGCAGGACGGTACTGTGTCTGCCAGCATGCCGTAGTAGTGTATATTGGAACTGTAACCAGTGCGGAAGTAGCCAGACTTTGTGTGTCTGTCTCCATTGAACAAATTACAAGAACCGGTATTTTTGTCAAAACCAATGCTAATGCAGTCTATTGTGAGAATACACTTTGCGATGCAAATAGTAGAAGATCGAACTGGAATAATTGTTTGGAGTGGATTTAAAGTCATCTTAGCACCAGAAAAGTGATCGTCAAACACCATTTGCCTCACAAAACTGCGGTTAAGACCCAAAGTCATTGTTGGTAAAACCAAAACCATTAGCAGTACCATTTTCATAAGTGTAAAAACTAAAAATATATAATGCCTGTGTAATAAATGAATATTTAATGGTTAAATCCTTTGAGTTCAGAATAATGGAAATCAATACTACGAAAACACTTTGAAATCCAACTATCTGGAGTAGAATTTGCGCAAAAATACATTGAGTGTTTATATAAACCTACTGGATAAGTTCCTTTGTTATTATTTCTCTTGTGTTGAAATGAATTATTAAAAAGAAAATTGTTGAACATTCACTTTCGTTAAAATTTTAATCTTTTATATTCTAAGTTTTGCAGGTATAAAAATAATTTGCATTTTTTATTATCAAGAGGTAATGATTGAAGCAGGTGTCAATTAGCTATTTTGCTGACATTGTAAATCATTATATAAAATATTAACAAGAAATGAGATTTAAGCAAGGCTATGTTAGTTATTTTACATAACAATGTAAAGTATCGATGATGCTTGATTTAAAAATTTTTATTAATCTGCATTGTGTTTCTCCTATATATATATATATATATATATATATATATATATATATATATATATATATATATATATATATATATATATATATGAAATTGAAATATTCTTAATAGTAAATATATTTGAAGAAAAAATATTAATGCTTATAATTTTCATTTTCAATCATATAATAGCACTTAAACAGCAAAACTAAATCCTTAAAAAGTTTTTTTCTAAAGACAATATTTAAAAAATCTTTTCACATTGAACGATAGGATTATTTAACATATTTCCTTCGCATACAATGAATTATTCACGTTGGTGCCATGTTGTTTACCCTCAATGACTGATTTTGTAATGTTTTCCCACATAAAATGCTTATTTATACTAGAGACTCAAAATATAACAAATAATCTTAAAGTCTGCTTAAACTATCCACTGTTGGGGATCTTAATTAAAATATTTAAGTACCAGTTTTAAGTTATGGCAATTTCTTTTATATTGGTTACATATATATACCACTGGGACAGAAGTATGTTCACGTCTCTATAGTAAACGTGACAGTGCAGACACAGGTGACTGATTTTGTTAGTGACATATTATTGGATATATACATGTTTACATATAGGACTGTACACTATATATTTATATATTTACTGAAAACCTTAATTCTCAATTCTGTGCTAAAAGAATTTTTAAAATATCCTTTCAAAATCCGCCCAATTTATCTAAATCAATGCTTTTAAACGTTGCATTAGCGGTTTCCTAGTAGAACTATTAAAATTTAGTTTATTTGAGATAAATGATACTCATTATTTGAATAATGCATGATAGGGTATACGGTATATGGAACATATTTATGCTGTGAAAATTTGCCGAATAATCTAAGCAATTTTTTGGGTTTAATTCAAATTACAGTTTGTTGTATTGTGATTTGTTTCAATTTTTCAATCTAGTTAAAAACTAGCTAGTTAAATCCAAGCTTAATTAGATGGGTTAAGCTATAAGTATATCAGTTAAAATATATAAACAGGGAACAGTAGATTTCATGTAGTGTTTTGCTTCAGAGCCTTAACGCAGCTAAGATGTGAAGTCATAGCCTGTATTTTGTCAGAGCATTTTAATTTAGTTGTCGCCGACATTTACACGTTTTTTACTTTTATATTTTTTGCAAAAAGTTTAATTGAATCTATGAAGGAATGCAGAAGCACATTTTTCGTGCCTTGTTTGCATTAAATGATGTTTTTCTACGAACGTTTGACAGATTTTTCACAAAAACTTTTTCATTTATTTGAAAAAATTGTATGAACGGCTGTTGTGGTTTTGATTATACAATAAGTGCACTTGCATACATTCGTGGAATTACTTTGTTTTTTAGTATTTCATAGTCTAAAATTCATGTGAATTGAATTAATCAAATATACATCGTGGCGCTTTAGAGCACATCATAAATTAGATGCATTTAAACAAATGCTTTAATCAAGGAGAAAGTTAAGAATTTTAATTATCATGGAATTACAGTGTGGAAATACAAGTTGGAATTTTATATTGCATATCAGAATATTGTAATTCAAAATATCCGAGCACTGTATCTTTGCCTCATTAGAAATACAAATTTTTAACAACTTTCTTAGAAATAAATTTTCTATTTTGCACATGCGTCGTAATTTAAAGGAATGCTTTATTCATTTATGCAAATATTTTTGGGATTAATTATAATATCAAATTTTGCGCTTCAAATCTAATTAAATTTGGTGAATCAGTAGTGATCTCTTCACATTTAATCTAATAATTGCCGAAAATATGCGACTACATAGCATTGTCCTTTCATGAGCGAAACCCAATAATAATAATACTACAAGAAATATCATAGGTTGCAGAAAATGATCAAAATCAATTATTTCACAAAAGAAGCTGATAAACAAAAAGACCATGCTTTTTATAAGGCATACACCGAAAAAGAAGTTTTATATAGCAGCAACAATGATTGATTGATCCCATTTTGTGAATTTTTTGTATTCTGGCTGAGAGAAATGGAGAAAGTTACATGCAATTTTAGCACACCTTTTTCAATATGTCATACTACAGTTTACACTTGAAGAATCAAGTTTTTCCTTTTATCACAACAAATTCAAATTTTCAATGCCTTATTGCAAACAAGGTCTCAATGTGTTGATAATTAAAATTTTTACCAATATTTAATAAAAATCAAGATTCGTTTTGGTTAATGGCCTATTAACATTTGAAAATACTGGGGATATGGGTAGGCTTATTGGGGAACATCCCTTAATGCAATGTTGAAGATTTCTATTAAAGTGTATTGCTGTGGCAGAGGTTTTTGAAAAGATTAATAAGTTTTCTTTGAAAATTTTGAATTTTTTAGAAAGATTTACATTCTCTCCATACCTAGTGTTAATGTATTTAGAAGGTTTTGACCCATAGAGGCAACAAATAACCTTGACTCTTTTTTGATTTGTGCAAAGATATTCCAATCCCATTGAGGTGTGCCGTGAGCAAAGTCAGAGGTTGCAGTGCCAAAGGTTACAAAAACAAAATTACTTCAAAAATGTAATAAATCATTTTAGAGGCTAAATTTAGTGATCTGTGCTAAGACTTTTTAATTATTATGCTGCTTAATGTTTTTTTAAACATTAACGGGTCAAATTGGATCATCGATTCTTATAATATTTACAGGCTATCAACTGGCCACTTTGCCAACCCCCATGTCGGATGGATCTATTTTCGTGACCCGATTGCAAATCTATTTTGAAAATTAATTGTAGTAAATTGATATATTGCTTTACAGTTTATACTCGAACCAGTAACAAAAAAATCATTTCCTTGTAAAAGATAAATAGAATTTCCAACAAACATATATATATATATATATACAGTTGTCACCAAAAGTCTGATACCACCCACTCATGATTAAGATTTTATTGTTTCTTCGACAGATATCTATTTTCTGGTTACTCCAATAAATTTTATACTTAGTCCTGAATGAACATAATGAACTTTGCCACGATAGATAATTGGCTTTTAAATTTGAAACTTGCATTAAAGGCGTGCTTCAACATCATCATTCTCTCTTGAAAGTTCTATCGACTGAACTCCGCCCTCAAACCATTGTTATTCACTCAGAAAACTGGTCTCAACGGCAAATTGCAGCAAAATTCAACATCTCGAAGACAGGAGTCCAGAAAAAAATACACCGATTCGAAAATACCAATGAATATCAATCATTGAAAGCAGTGGCAGTCCAAAATGCACAACTACCAGAACTGACCATTCAATTCGACGAATAGCGGTTAGCTATCCTGAATAGACAGCAGTAGTTAAGATCAAGGCAAGGAGGCCCCATTGGGACACCCTGAAGTTCTCGTAACACCCCATTACTATTTACCACATGGAAATGAAGTGATTCTATTGGACGCCATCTAGCGATGAAATATTTTTGACAAAACTAAAATGAGCAAATTAATTTTTTAGACAATTTGTTCAGACTAAAGTGAGAATCTTTGATTTTTAGCATTTAGGCAAACTGATATTTTTGATGAAAAATTTCACTTAGGGTGTGTTTGTTGTAAAAATGTTTAAACATGCAACACCATGGTCTTAAGGAACCAATTCATAGATCTAAAACCCAAATAAATGATGTGTTATTTGCATTAGAGCATGTTTCCAAGTGCGTTAATATTGATCAAAACAAATATGCAAGAGGTGGAAAACAGCAATTTCTTTAGCAAACTGTGTATAAATTGTAAAAGCATACATTACACAATGGCTTTGAGTTATGAAGTTCAGCATTGTACAATCTTCAAGTTTCCATCTTCATTCTAAAATATGACGGCACTTCCACATTCACCCAGGAGGTGGCCGCCAGAAATGCGTTAAGCCATTTATTTAATGTGGCTGGCCTTCCCCAGGAGGCCTATTGTTACCACGGACCTAAACCATGGGCAATGAAAACGATAATAACAATTCCAAAATAAAATATCTAGTGACATTTGATAACACCCAAGTACTATATAATTTGTAAAAATGTAAGCTCAGTTAGTGAAAATAGATATTACATTAACACATATAGGTGAGTAAACCATTAACACATAAAAATTGTTTTAAAACAAAAAGCGTGTTTCGTGAAAATAAAAATATTACA
>CABFPE010000424.1:390853-422695 GCA_900660155.1 Hofstenia miamia
GTCTGCCAATATGGCTGTTCCTTCATAAGCGTAATTTCGCTCAATTTAATTTGTCAAATGTTACTTGATCAGCTAACAAGTTTTTCTTAATTTGAACAATATTGAGGCTTAGTTGCATCTTACAAAATAACTAAGATCATTAACTAAATTTTACAATCAATTCTAATTATTATTAATCATTCAATGTTGTTCTTCGCTTGCAGCTTAGTTGCTTTTGGATGATGCTACATTACAGATCTAATTACATTTTACACTAACCAAATCAATATATATGTATATATATATATACATATATATATATATGTATATATATGTATGTATGTATATATATATATATATCTTGCTCTTTTTTCATCTTAACATATATCCCAGTCCATGTGCATTTTCACATATATCTTGCACAACAGTTTATTTGAAAAAAATCTCAATATTGTTTAATTTGACGAATATTTTTCAAAATGGGGGGAAATATATTGTAATTACATGCTGTCCTTACATAATTAGTGTTTAATACTGAATACATGGAAAGTTTGCTATGCATTTCAACAGAATGTAGTGATTTCCTTATATGTATATTAGAAGCTCTTCAATGGATTGCTGATTACAATCAAATAAAATCTCCTAATCTCCTTAATCAGCCATTTTGTTTTGCATTCTAATGGTTTTATGCATTTCTAATGTTCAATTCACATTTATAAATCCCTAAAGTCAGTTACATACAGAGATGTATATGAGCTGGGCTAGCATGTGGGCCAAACTAATTTAATTGTAACAAGGAAACTTTTATTGCGCTAGAAGATAGTCCACATTTATATAAATGTGTTAATTAAAAATTGAACTGCAATCAATTTTACTTACAGAAATCATTTCATCATGTTCCAAAAATGGATTTTAAAATTTTTTACAGATTGGGAAGGACCAAAAAATTCCGCCTGTGTCCATATCTGCTGCATATGGTGTGCATTCTATGTGCTTACTTGGTCATTGATAATTTGTAAAATCACAATCTAAGGTTTTCTTATTAGACTCCAGAGCAGCACACTGGCAACAATCTAACCCTAACTATCTGGGTCTCTGCACTGAAATATTTACTAAAAGTCACACTGGCAAATCAAACCCTGTTATTAAATTTTTCACACATTATAATTTTAAAAATTTTATTTTAATATTTACAGGATTTCAAATGGCATGTCATAATAAATATTTAGTCTACTTCTACACAGTCTGAAGGTGATTTTAGTTGTAGTGGCCTAACAGTTGTTACAAGATAAAGCAGGAAATCACAGTTCAAACTAACAATTTTCCCATAATAACAAAAGCATTGGATATATATATATATATATATATATGAAAAAATTACTTCTTAAATTTCAAAAATTATTGAATGATAATATTGTTTCTAAATTGCAGTCAATTCTACATTAGTATTATGGATTTATTTATTTACAATGTTTGGTCTCTCTAATTGGACGAATTTGATTTTGTAAACTGTGCAATTTTAGTTTAAATATTTCTGCCATCATTACACAGTAATTTGTGTCTGTTGCAGTGTAAAAGGTTACTGTGCGGAACCTGTTTCTATTTACTAATATTAGCAACAGTATGTTATTGTTTATTTTTCTACCAGCTTTGTTCTTTGTTCTTCTAAATATGAGTTTTTATATTCATTATGCTGTTGAAAGTAAACTGTGCTTACATCTTATCTTTGACTTTACTTTATTGAAATGGATGTTTTTCTTAACCAAGCTCAACTTTGTTGAGTACAGCTTGGCTAGTATATCCTTTAACAGCTTTTGCTAGGTGTATGAATAGGGTTTTTACTGTTTTGCAAATCATTCATTAATTAAAATTGTTATTATTGCTACCACCTAAATTGCATGAGCTAAGGAATGCACCAAGTTTAGGTTTCACATTGCATATAAGTTTCACATACTGCACCCAAGAACAATTAGTGTTTCTCTTCCTTTAATTTGGGCTCTAGTCTTATATGACTCTTTCATCTTTAACTAGGTTCCTGTTTTAGGTCAGCCAAGTGTGGCCACTCTCCCCTCTCTCAATCTCCTGTTTACTCTTTACTTTTACTATGAATGTGTACTACAATAGAAGAAGTTAACTATTAACCACTGTAGCTTCAGTGAATCCATACTCAACTCAAATCCTTTATTAGATAAGGAATTAGAACTGCCACTGATTTCATGCTGATGCCACATGGTGACCTCAGCCAGACATGATTAGCAATGAACATTTATAATTAGCTTTACTGTTGTCAGAGGATTTACTGAAACAACCACAGAAAGAAGCAGAATGTTGTTAAGAAAAGAATGAGTGACACAATTATGATTAGAAATGCAACACAAAGCTACCATATCTGGTAAAATTGATAAAAAAAATTTTGCAAACCTTATGACAACCAAACCTATTTGTGAAATATGAGTTAAGCTGTACCCTGAGAAGCCTATTCAACAGTAAGAAGAAAAATTAATGCCAAGCACCTGTCAAAAGCAGGAAGTTATGACCCCCAAGCAAACCAGTCAAACCCACATCACAATATGAGTCCCTCACAAAGGAGCAACTAATAGAAAAAATTCTTTCCTTTGAAAACTGAATTTCATAAACTGAAAAAATATATTAAAATAATGCAAATCAAAAATTGTAAACATCTTGATGTAATCCACCAGAAAAACTGAAATCTCCCAAATGAAATTGCTGTTTTAAAGCAAGATAAAAGAGAATTTTGCACAATTATTGTAACATAATCCAATCATGTGTGGTCAAGTTAAGAAAAAGAAAGGAAGAAACTAAGGCTGAATATTAAAATAAATATTAATTGTACAGCACATGAATATGATTAATTAATTATTTGTAAATTTATAAGCAGTAATTTTTCTATTAATTAATTGGCAGTGTGCAATACAATTATATCCTACTCTAGAAATATGAAGGAGGATTTTAATAGACCATATTTTAAAAGTACAACACACATAACATTCGAAGAAATGTTTACGCTGAAGGATGTTCAGAAAGTGATCAAAAATAAAAACAAGTTGATAGAAAAATGTGAGCAAGTTAATCTAGACAGAGAACACATGACAATGATATACTTTATTAAAAAGTTGGAAATGGTCTCTAGAAACAGCGAGTCAAACATTGAAGATACTGTGACATAATCCATCAAAACTATCATGTGTGGTCAAGATGAGAGAAAGGATGAATGAAACAAAGACTAAAAATATTTGTAATGATTATAATGATTAAAATGTAAACACATGATAGGATTGATTATTTCATTTTGTAAAATGTTTTGTGCAATTAGATTTAAATTATGCTCAACAGTATTTGACAAAATGATAGATGGTCAAACAGCATAGTCAAATTAATGCTGATGTTGCGTAATCATAGCAGACATATTAACGAGGGAAAACTGTAAACAAGAAATGATTAACAGGTACTAGTTGAGTATTTAGTTGTTTATTACAAAGTGCTATAAATATGCTTGAAGTGATGTAATTATTGATGAGCAAATTTATGTTGGATTTACTTTTCTCTTGTCAGGTTATTTTATATTCTAATGGAAAGCTAAATGTTTATGAGCTGGGGTAATTGTATGGTGGTTCCCACATCCAGTTAAAGGTATGCTGGAGCAGCCTCCTAATAGCTATTCCACAGCAGGGAGGGCGACAGCTGTACTTACCTTGTGTGCTCTTAGGTTACAGATAGGTGTAGGAGTTTTTTACCATTATTGCTTTCCTACTCATCATTGCTTGCCTGTTATTATGATTGCAACTCTTATGTTTTACATGCTAACTTCCTTATTGATGAACTTCATTTATTTATTATGTTATATGATGATTGGTGATTTAATATTACTTACATTTAAATGGTTATTTAGATCATATCTTTATATTCTATTACTTATAGATTGTTTAATAGTCACAACAAGTTGCTCATTGTTTCTTATGGTAGACCTTCAGCCAACTCACCTCTATATCTTCCTGTAGGTGGCGTTGATTGTTTACATGTATCAAGGGCTATTATTTATTTCTATATATGTAGGGGTATTACATGTAAGGCTCAATAATAAGCTACTCAAGCATCCTGGTTGCATTAATTTGTTTCTAATACAAATTCATAATAACAAAAACAATCAATGCACTAAATTCTTAAGTAGTTGCAAATCCCATCACACTGAGTTCACTATTCACATACCAATTCCTTTGATGGTTTCCACTTTAAAGAGGCAGCTTAATTAGTAGATGCAGCTGATCAGTGTGTTTCTGGAAATGCATTACAACCTTCGAGTGTCGATCCTGTCTTCCATTTTTCCTGCTTTACCTAAATGAGTTGTAGTGAGCTACACAGTTAGAAAGGCTAATGCATATTAATTTAAGTTACTAATCCAAACACTCATTGTGAAGGAGAGAAATAGGAGATTGTCAAACCTACTCAACGTATTAACTAAGAAAAGTAATAAGTTTCGACAAATTAAATACTAATAGTGGATTGGCATGATTCTACATGGTGACTGTGACAGGCGCTTGAAGAGCGTGCATGAAGGAGAGAACTGTACAGTGGAAATACAATTGGTGTAAATAGTTAATTAAAGAGTACGAAATGTTATGATCAACAAGTATTACTGATGAGCGAGTCAAGATAGTTGTTTCTTCTCATTCATTGGAAAGTAAGTAATACAAGTGAAGAGATGACGAAGCAACAGTAACCTTAAGTACAACAAAACTGGTAAAGGAGATCATTAGACAATTGCCTTCAGTAATAATGGAAATGGTAAATTCTTGGAAGAAGCAGAGGACTAAACCTAAAACACAGAGAACACCCCAAAATGAAATAACCCCAGCAAATGTCAGAATTCCCCAATGGAAATAATTTTNATATAATTATTGATGAACGAATTTAAGTTGGATTTACTTTTCTCTTGTCAGGTTATTTTATATTCTAATGGAAAGCTAAACATTTAAGTGCTGGGGTAATTGTATGGTGGTTCCCACATCCAGTTAAAGGTATGCTGGAGCAGCCTCCTAATAGCTATTCCACAGCAGGGAGGGCGACAGCTGTAGTTACCTTGTGTGCTCTTAGGTTACAGATAGGTGTAGGAGTTTTTCACCATTATAGCTTTCCTACTTGTCGTTGCTTGCCTGTTATTATGATTGCAATTATTATGTTTTACATGCTACCAGCCCTATCAATGAACTTCAGTCAGTTATTATGTTATCCTATGATTGGTGATTCATTATTACTTATATTTATACTGTTATTTACATTGTATCTTGATATCCTATTAAGTATCAATTGTTTAATATTCACAACAAGTTGCTCATTGTTTCTTACGGTAGACCTTAGGCCAACTCATGTCTATATTTTTCTGCAGGCGGGATTGATGGTTTACATGTATCAAGGGCTATTATGTATTCTGATATATGTAGGGTTATTACATGTAAGGCTCAATAATAAGCCACTCAAGCAGTCTGGTTGCACTAATCCGTTCTGTACACAAGTTCATAATAACAAAACCAATCAATGCACTAAATTCTTAAGTAATTGCAAATCCCATCACACTGAGTTTGCTATTCACATACCAATTCCTTCAATGGTTTCTACGTTACTAGATGCAGCTGGTCTGTGGATGCAGCTGGTCTGTGAGTTCCGACCTTGGAGTGTTGATCCTGTCTTCCATCCTCTCTGCTTTACCTAAATAAGTTGGAGTATGTTACGTAGTTAGCAAGGCTCACGCATATTGAATTAAGTTAATAAACCAAACACTTATTGTAAAGGAGAGAATTAGAAAAGTGCCAACTCTGCTTACTATCTTATCTGAGAAAAGTAATAGTTTTTCTACAAACAATACTCTAATGGTGGATTGGCCTGATTCTACAATACGTTGAAATTGGCAAAAGAGTACAAAACAAAGGTAATTGTGATTGCAAGATCACAAAATGATGAAGAAATACCAGAGTTTTTGCAAACATTAGAAGAGAAAATGGAAAATGTGTTTATAATGAACAAAGGTGGAGAGGCGATTTTGGAGATGATCAACATAGACTTGCAGATAAACAATATGGTGCCAGTGGAAAGAATAATGGTCAAGCCAAAGATAGCAATAGATATGTACTATCAAGTCAGAACAATGGAAATACTTGGCATCTCAGAGAATTTGGAGGAAATAGGAAACCTATACATAAAATGCAGTATGAAGCAGACCCCAGAGCACTTGAAAAACATAATGGAAGTGTGGAAGGAGATGAAAACAGAAAAGCCAATGCATGAAGAGTGGCCTGTCATTGATATAAAATCGCCCATAAAACTTATCATAAAACAGTAGAGATGACATTGCTGGAAATTAGAAGAGCATATGAGATGGACTTGAAATGAAACTTTAGAAATATGATTTTTGAGGAAATCAATGCACCCTACGTACGTGCAAGAACATAGGTTTGGATACTCAGTATAGCATTGACAAACAATGAAAAATTGGTGCTGCTGATAAGGAAAAAGGAAAGAAAGAGCATGGCAAAGAATAAACATTATGAGATAGCAATATCGCCAATACCTAGTAACACAAAACAATGGTTGTTACAGCATGTGGATATATTATCATTATTGCCAACCAAGAAGATACAACAAAAGTTTGAAAAATACTATGTATACTTATTAACGCAGCAACAAACACTGGGAAGACCAAGCATAGTAGAACTTGCCAATAAAACAGGAATATGCCCAGCTGAAATAGACATAGTAAATGACAAAGCAAAGAAATTCATGTGGGGAGCTACTTCAAATATGAAATTGAGAGCAATTAAGCAGCAACTGTGGATGACAACTTGAAACTTGATAAGACGAGAGAGTGCTAGCACAATGGAAACAATCCAGAAGATATCAGCAAAACAAGTGAACAAGATTATAACAAATGAAATGAAGAAATACATCTGAGAATACCCCCAATGTGCTTACACAAAGATAATTAAAAAATCGGAGATCTTGTGAAAGGAAGGCAAAAATAGACCAATAGAGATCATAGAGATGGTCAGCAAATCACAAGAAGAAATGAAAATGGAAGAGTTATTGCTACAATCAAACGGAATTGCACTGACACTGAACACACAAAGAGAGATAGATAAAGTCAATTTGGAAAAGTGGGGTGAAAAAGAGCCAAGTGAAATATCCTGGGTTGATACAGATGATGAACATCTCCTGGTAGAAATAATGGTATGAAGAGAAAAAACAGACAACATAGTACAAAGAATATATGGTGAAGTGTATGAAAGAGAAATGAAGTCCATGATAAAAATATTGTGTACCAAAGCATTCACAAGGCAGGAGATCATTCAAATGTTACAACTGAATAATCAGTTGGCAGTCAATATTGAATGCATCACATCGAAAATTGCAATGAAGGCTGAAACAGTGAAAAATCTGATGAGACATGGATTAACCAATATGTTTTGGGAAAGTATAAAAACAAGCAAGATTGTCCATGGGAAAAGAGTAATGATCCTAAATTAGCTATGCTGGAGGGGGAGTGTAATGTAATCCAATCATGTGTGGTCAAGTTAAGAAAAACAAAGGAAGAAACTAAGACTGAATATTAAAATAAATATTAATTGTACAACACATGAATATGATTAATTAATTATTTGTAAAATTGTAGTGCAGTAATTTTTGATATTAATTCATTTGGCAAAAAAGTGATAGACCAAAATCACAAATGCTAATTAAGGCAGAAGTGCGTCATTGGCAGATGAAAGAAAATCAAAGAATTAGAAATTGTCAACAACTTAGATTAGCAGGTACTAGTCAAATATTTGACTGTTTATTATTTTTCACTATAAAAATTGTGTGATTTATCATTTTGGTGATGACTTGAATTTACTGGATTTACTTTGCTTTTCTGTGTCAGGTTATTTTATTAATTATAATGGAAAGCTAAACATTCAAGCACTAGGGTATTCTAGACAGTGGTTCACGACTTCATTTAATGGGGGCATTGTTGATAGCCAGTGCTTACCTGATGTGCTCATAAGTTAGGTATAAGGATAGGGGTTTTTACTCGTATTAGCTTTCCTATTGTTCGTTGTTTGTATTATTGCACTTATTACCTTATGTTATTACATCTAGCCCTCATAGGAAGTTACAAAATCAGTTTGTGTTATCTTGTACAGATTCTATTATGTATAGTTACCATTGGACCAAAGTACTACCAATCTTCCCTTTTCATGACTGTATTGGTTGTTCACATGTACTCTAGGTTAACATGTAATTATTTATATGTAAGGATATTATATGTAAGGAAACCTAACAAGCTAATGCATCCTGGTTGCAAGCTTCCCTTATCTTACAAACTCATTAATAACAAGAACAATCAATGCACTAAATTAATAAGGTATCAAACATTGTCACTATCGTATTCATGCACAATATTTCACTGCACTGAGTCATTACAGTTGTGGTTGGTGTCTCTCTCAATGTTTAAGTATCAGATGGAAATACTCTTTATAGCATAATTCTTCTATTCCTCTTTTGTGTTTGCTTCAGGTTGGGTAGATTACCCTGTACATTGTACCATCTATCTCATGTCTTGTATCTAAAAGGATAGCTGTTAGTTTCTTATCAGTGTTAGTTGATCAGATATTAATTTAATTAACAAACAACTAAAAGTTAGAACCAAAGAAGAGAGATGGAAATTTGGGATCTGTCACCTACCATACTAGTCAAGCAGGGAAAAATGTCACAGCAGCTCCTAAATTAAGTTAAGCTTTATTAGTGGGAAGGTTGGCAAGATTCTACATTATGATCTAATAATAAAGTAACCAGCTCCTCTTTAAAGAATTTGAAGAAATTGAGGAACAGAACAAAACTTTACATGCTGAATTCAAATCACACACAATTAACAATGCTAAGTTATCAAATTTAATATAAATCTGTTAAGGCAAGTGAAAAAGTGAATTGAACACAACATCTAAATTACAAGCCACTTAATCTCACAGGTGGCAAAGAACAAACTGCTACAACAGCAGGTAGAGACAACCAAATTGCATCTTAAAAATCTATATAACATTGAAGGAAATCTGCACACACTACTGATTATTATAGACCAACCCACTCAAATTGTCCAAAATACAGGACATCAAGATAACTGAACCCCAACTGTCACAAAAAATCTGATTCCCTCTCAAACTACACCAATAGCCATTAGTGAACTAACACCACTGAGGGGACATAATTCCCTCAATCACATATTGATAACCCTATTTTAATAATTTAAATAACAAATTAGACATGATTAATAATAAACTAAAAGCAATCAAAACTCCACAAACAAATAGAAAAATATTTCTATTGCATCAACTGCCAGTGGCAATTGACACTTCTTAGGATAAGCTGACAGCACCTTTCCCACATATGAGGAATGGTTCTTCTCATATGAACAGAACCTCATGGTTCAATGTGCAGGATAGGAACACTCACTTGAAATGTTTCCCAGTTTTTTAACAGGCAAAGTATATAACTATTACCTTATTCTAGATACATCAATCAAATTGAATTATAAATTATTGATCTAAGATTTATACAACCACTTTCATGCTCCAATTGCATGTAGCCAGTATAAAATACTCTTAAATAATATTATGTAGCAGAAAAATGATGACATTGAAGAATACATTCTCCAGGTGGAATATTTATACAGATTAAGTCACTTATCCAATGAATATTCATCACAGACCTTTTTATGCATATCACATCTGGCATGTAACTGCCAATTCTCATAAGATTCAAGCTGAAAATGCAGTGCAGAGGACAAGTTCTCCATAATCATTTAGAAAACCATTGAGGCTAAACTACAAATAGAGAATTATACAAAAATTTTGAATCTAATAAAACTAAACACAGGTGCAAAACCATTAATTACATAACCATTAAACACAACAAAAAATAATTCACCATCAGTGGACACCAACATTAAAGTTGAAATCACCAAAAGTTATCAACTTGAATAAAGTCTACTGTGAAAAGTGAACATGGACAAAGAGGCCATAGTGGCCTAAATTGCACTAAAACCATCCACCTAATAGCAAATGAAGGATGCTATTACACTGACAAGAGTGACATTCACAAATCCAATTCAGAATTTGAAGAAGATTTAAACTATTAGAAGCACCAACTCTCAGCCTTGCAGGAACAGTTCTAGTAACTACCAATTTAAATAAGAACACTATCCTAGTAAACATCAACAGAATTATTCTACAAGCAATAATAAATACTGGAGCCTCAGTATCTTTAAACATGGACACCTGTACTAACAAAATCAGCATCATTAGATCACATATCAAACTGCACAACCATCACTTAATCAATGCCTCAGGTGATTACCTTGATACAAAAAAGCAAAGTGTACATCTTTGATTTCTCAAAAGCCAACAATAAATTCAGTCATGACACTCTGATCAAAGACACAACAAATCATATGGTACCATGCAAATTAATATTAGGCAAGTGTTTCCTTGAGAAATGGCAATGTATCATTAATTTCATTGACAAGACACTAACCATTGATCCAGCAAACAAAGATATAACAACACATCTACAATCTGATGATAACAAAAACATCATCTCCACCCAGTGGAAACCATAAATATTGAGCCTTTCAGTTGGCACTTTGTAACATTAGAATCCAAACAACTATCTCTGACATTGTAATAAATAACTAACAGAGAATGAACACTGAGGAGGTTGTCATACATGTTGAAACAACAAAGCCACTACAGCAATACTAAACAAAAGTAATCAATTAATTACTATTACACCAAACAATATAAATATCTTTCCTGCTCTAACTGTTACAGTTATCCATACCAAGGCTAAACCAATATTTTCAATTGAAATATCAGAATTGAACAATGAATCAAACAAATCCTCACCAACAAAATTAACAAACTGAATCAGGTACTATGGAAACATTGTTCCATATTTAGCTTTGACACCATCAGCATTGGGAGGGCAATAGGTGAGGAACATTGCATTGACACCATACACAACAATCCCATATGACTGTCTAGTATTAGAACATCTAAAGCATGAGTATTCAAAAATTATCACAGATCTACTAAACAATGGTATTATCCAACTATCTAAAAGCCCATATGCATCACCAATCAGGTTCATTAAACAAAATGATAAATACCATCTATGCATACATTTTTGTTAACTAAATGACATTAAAAATGATATTATATTTACCCTCTTCCACATATTGACGAAATTTTGTGCACTGCATGTCAAAAATCAAGTTTCATCACCTTAGACCTCTGTAAAGCATATTGAAAAGACAGCTTTCATCACTTCTTACAGACAGTTCAAATGGCTTTACATGGCCATCAGGCTAAGTAATGCACCTGCAACTTTTCAGCACTATGTTACAAAAGTGCTACAGAACACCAATAATAAGCTAGCTGAAGGTATTGCAGCATACTTAAAGAACAAATTTGTTGCATTGAAAACAATTACAGAATAAATCACAAAACTAGATAAAATATTTCAATTACTCAAAGCTTCCAGTCTAACTAAAAAAAATACCTAGTCTAAGCACACCAGATTTTCCAAGGAGATCATACTAGATTGTGATGCTAGCTCTGTAGCAAAAGATGCTGCTCTTAGCCATATAATTGTCTGTATTGAAACACATATCCAACTTTTCAACTACAAACAAAACTGAATTACAGCTCCACAAAAGTTGAGATTCCTTCTCTAATTGAGAGTTTGAAAAAATTTCACTGATTTCTTCTAAGACAAACACACTTTACTGTACACACTGGCAACTCTGGTATAAGCTGGCACAAAAAATTCTGAGGTGATTGCTCAAACTGGATAGAGTACTTAACCAACTTTAACTTCACTATACTCCACAGAACAGGCTAACACCAATGACAATCTTATGACAGCCCTTCCTCAATATCATTGTGATAATACAAAACCTGAACATGAAAAAGTGCTATTTCCATTTATCTCCTAGATATTAATGCCAACTGTCAATGCCATCCAATACTAAATATCCATCTAAAGGAAGAATTTTCAGAAAAGGGATCATACTAATCAACACAATGACACAAAATTGGAGACAAATAATATACAAAATTAAAAACCCCAAAATAACACTAAATACAACCTTATTGAAATACTTTAATAATTATAATTGGCCACTAACTGCCAATGGTCTTTTCTTTGTAATAGGTAAGCACCATAATCAAATTGCACTTCCAAATAGTACAAATGCAACATAGGCAGACAATTTCACAAATGAGGTTATATAGGCATCATATAAATAGAATGTACACTAAACACAATGTATATGTTTTGGCTTACAATTCATAATCCTTGACTTTAATTACAAATGCATCCTAAATGATTCAAGCAAGAACTATTACAGCCATTAGAAATTTTGCATGAACTGCAAACATAGTAATTGCATATTGGAACCTTATGTAGAATCACAGGGAGCTGAGACTACTCCAGTGGTACTAGGAAACTCGATGGTTTGAACAGAAGGTTGCAAAGGCTACCATTGCAGTGAGTGACCTGTATTCCAACAGAACAATAAAGATATTGTTAATTTGCCATTGTAACAAAGTAACAAGAAAGATCTACTGAGGACTCACTTCCAATGATGACCAACTTGCATGGCATCATGCCAAAGCAGCATCCACAAAGAGAATTCCAAACTTGTCAAAAGTGTGACATCCTCTACCAGGCATTATCACTGTTTGTCCTTTGTTACTCTATAACATCAGTTGTATATTAGTGGGTAGGGATTTACTAACTACATACTGCTTAGCTTTTGTATATTTCTGTTAATGGAACATAACTAGATTTAACTATTCACTATTTAGGTGACAAAGCCATGCAGCATTTTCTCCAATGATCAATAGTGGGCATCTGCCTGAAGCTGATCTCCACATCCACTTTCACTTGTTCACCAAGGATCCATTTGGTTGAGTTCCACATCTCAGCTCAACAATGTAACATATGTGTACCCTGTCCTAGCTCAATGTATACTCAAGACAAGACACAATTTGACTTAGTCTCTATTTTGTAAAATTGTTTTATGATAATGCAATCAGACTTGTTACTAGCTGCTCTATTAATATTACATGTAGCCATCACCAAAATATATTGGCTTTAATAACTAGTCTAATAATTGGCAGCTTCCTAACCTACATTTAATAATTAATACATGCTTGGTCACTTTATCAGTCATATTATAGTCAATAACTTTGATCTGAAATATTATAGATATAATTCCTAGGGTTTGGCCATCCAACCATATTTCAAATCTATTATAATTAATACATGTAGTAAGTGATTGATAGTCAACTAAATGAGAGAAAAACCCCTATACCTTACATAAGTGCACTTTCATAATCTGGCAGAAAGACCCTAGAATCAATCTCATCATGGATCTAGACCACTACTAAACACAACTTGTTTAGCTTGACATTGTATCAATAGAACAATGTAAGAATTCCAAATAAATAATGGAAGTGACTTTGCCCCCTTGGTTTTGCCAAAAAGTATTATTATTGACAGATACTAATCTCTCATAGTGGACATTTGTTTTTACTTGGTTGCATAACACAAATTAATCTAAACTGATCATATAATTTTACAATATTTCTAATCATAATTCTTCTTCAATCTTATTCTCTTTANATTTTGAATTTCAAATAATTCTTCTGCCAATATGGCTGTTCATACATAAGCATAATTTTGCTCATTGCAATTTGTCAAATGTTACTTAATCAGCTAACATGTTTCTCTTAATTTGCACAATATTGTAGCTTGGTTGCATCTTACAAAATGAATAGAATAATTAACTAAATTTTACAATGATATTTTTGATTATATTTAATCACTATAATCATTTGACGTTAATCCTTCATTTGTTGCAGCTATTCTTTTTGGGATGATGCTACAATAACTGGCAGCTTCCTAACCTACATTAAATAATCAATGCATGCTCAGTCCCTTTATTGGTCATGTTATAGTCAATAATTTGGATCTGAGATGTTCTATTATATATATAATTCCCTGGGTTTGGCCCACCAAACATTTTGAATATATTATTTATAATTAATACATGTAGTAAGTGATTGATAGTCAACTAAACGAGAGAAAAACCCCTATACCTTACATAAGTGCACTTTCATAATCTGGCAGAAAGACCCTAGAATCAATCTCATCATGGATCCAGACCACTACTAAACACAACTTGTTTAGCTTCAAACCATATCAATAGAACAATGTAAGAATTCCAAATAAAATTCTTTATCAATTGCTTACAGTGAGTTCAATCTATTTATAGTAATTTTGGAAAAGTACCTTTTGATTTCAAATTTAAACTCTTTGTCTGCCAAAATGGCAGCTAAAAATAATGGAAGTGACTTTGCCCCCTTGGTTTTGCCAAAAAGTATTATTATTGACAGATACTAATCTCTCATAGTGGACATTTGTTTTTACTTGGTTGCATAACACAAATTAATCTAAACTGATCATATAATTTTACAATATTTCTAATCATAATTCTTCTTCAATCTTATTCTCTTTATGAATCAACATTAGCAGCTTAGTTAATTTGGATGATGCTACACAAATATTAGTAATGGTATGTTATTGTTTATTTTTCTTCCAGCTTTGTTCTTCTAAATATGAGTGTTTATATTCATTAAGTTGTTAAAGGTAAACTTTGCTTATGTTTTATCTTTGACTTAACTTTATTGAAATTGATGTTTTTCTAAACTGTCTTAATTTTGTTGAAGGGTACCCAAGCAGTGGTACAGCTCAGCTAGGATATCCTTTTACAGTTAGAGCTAGGTGTATGAATAACATTTTTACTGTTATGTGATTCATTCATTAAGGAAAATTGTTATTATTGCTACTACATAAATTGCATGAGTTAAGGAATGCACCAAGCTTAGGTTTTACTTTGCATGTAGGTTTCACATTCTGCAACAAAGAACAAATAGGGAATCTTTTTCTCTTTTTTTAATTAGAGCTCTAGTCTTATAAACCTCTTTCACTCTTTACGTTTACTACAAATGGGTACTACAATAGGAGGGGTTAACAATTAAAAAATGTAGCTTCAGCAAATCCATGCTTAACATGAATCCTTCATTTGATAAGGAATTAGGACTGCTGCTGATTTTATGTCAATGCCACAATATTATTATTAAACCTGATATGGTGGCAGTGGATGTACAAACTACTAATAGAAGCACTGTTTTAGAAGAAAAATAAATTTTATTTAAAATATTGCAGCCTATGGATAACTTTAAAATTACTCAACAATGTAGCTGTTGACTCTGACTGAAGGTGGCAAAATATTAGTTTGTTGCACAGTCATATTTAGAATTGTACTAAATATAGCAGCTCACCACTTATTCATATGTTACTATGTACACCTTGATATGTTTTTATGTAGACTATTATTGAAAAAAATATACCATAGTGACTGATGAGGAATATAGTTATAATTATTCTACAGTAACCCATGTAGCCACCACCAGTGGTCCACTGGTAGGGAATGAGTGGCATGGGCGGCCACCAGTTCCCACCAGTGGACCACTGGTGGATAAGTAGTGGCAGTAGTAGCAATTTCAACCACTCATAGCCACCAGTGGACCACTAGTGACATCTGATTTACTCTTAATCATAAATAATATATGAGCTAATGCTTGCAAGTAAAATATTACTCATTATTATGCTCTCTTAGATCTCATAAACATATAAAATTCATTGTGAAGAGCTTTTTTGCAATTTTCTGTTTGCAAAAATTATAAGATATATAGGCAGAATGAAATTTCAAAATAATTTATTCACAAGTATTCATGGACTTTGAAATCAATGTCTACATGAATACCTAAAATTGGGCAAAATATATTTTTAATTATTGGAAAAAATAATGTTTAAAAATTGCAATTTCTTCGGAAATTGAAAATTAAATCTAAATTGGGCATTTTTGTGTGCTTGTTGTTATTGCTTATAATAAAAAATTCATTATACTTTCCATTGTCAATCTTAATTCAATGTAAATGCTGAGCGTGCTAGCATTTCCTTCAACCCTTTGTTGGGTTTGTGTTAGTTTAAACTTTATTAATATAAAAGTTTGCTGTTGCTACATTTGAGACATTGCACTAATGCTTAAATCATATTTTTGCCACCAGTGGCCCTCCAATTAGCCAACAGTGGACCATAAGCTAGCCACTGGTGCACGGGTGGCCAAACCCCACCTGGTGGCCCACCGTATCTGCCACTGGTGGACCACCAATATTTGGCTACGTGGGATNTTTTTAATTATTGGAAAAAATAATGTTTAAAAATCGCAATTTCTTCAGAAATTGAAAATTAAATCTAAATTGGGCATTTTTGTGTGCTTGTTGTTATTGCTTATAAGAAAAAATTCATTATACTTTCCATTGTCAATCTTAATTCAATGTAAATTGTGAGCTTGCTAGCATTTCCTTCAACCCTTTGTTGGGCTTGTGTTAGTTTAAACTGCAATGTTTAAACTCTATTAATATAAAAGTTTGCTGTTACTACATTGCTCTAATGCTTAAATCATATTTTTGCCACCAGTGGCCCACCAATTGGCCAACAGTGGACCACTGGTGGACCACCAGCTAGCCACTGGTGGTCCACTGGTGCATGGCTGGCCAAAACCCACCTGGTGGGCCACTATATCTGCCACTGGTGGAAATACTGAATTTATGAACCATCTGTTCCAAGAATACATAACAAATGTTAGGTAAATTTGTCACTACTCATGAAATTTCAACAAAGAATATTAATTGAATATTTGTTTTAAATTTTTCTTTCAAGGTAGGTATAGGTCTAAATGTCTATATATTCTGTAAAAACACTAGCATGTAATACCCATCCAATTATGTTAATAATGCTATGGAATATGCTAATTGTGAAAACTTTGTTTCTATTCTATAATTTTTGCATTCAAAACATAAGGTGTAAATTCATTTACAATGAATAGTCATTATTCCTGTGCTAAACTTTTGATGTAAGAAAGCTAAAAAGAAATAGTCAATGGATGAAAGATCTGGAGAACATGGAGGCCAAAAAATGTTTAAATCCATGAAATATTTTAGATTTCTCAGGAAACTGAATTGAAAGCAATTCACAGGCACATTTTGAAAAATAAAGGGGAGAACCAATGTATTGAAAAGTTGCTTCTAATGTCATCCACTTTGCTTCTTGTTGTGACATAAGATGGCTTTGAAGAAAATTTCTGTAGTTAAACTGATTAATTGTCTTGTCAAAAATGTATGGCTCAACTTGTTTTTTTGCACTGAGCTGCATAAATTCACCATATTGTCATCATTATAAGCAAAATGCTTATTTCAGAGATAGGCCATTTGTAAATTTAAGACATAAATTGATCAACCACTTATCATCTATCATCCACCTGTATGTAGAGCCAACATCACAAGTAGTTTTTTTTAGAAACTTTGAATTTTGCATATCTCAAGAAGAAATAAGATTTCTCTCTTCCTATATCAATTCTCCTGTGAGATAGGGAGATTCATCTGATTCTGTTATTATGTATGCCACAATGCAAAAATATAGTCAAATCATGCTACACATAGAGCTATTCTAGTGTGGTGCTTAAATTTTCACAATTTTCCAGCTTTATCAATTTTTATTGATAACATGCCAAAGGAGCATGTTATTTCAGGAAGTAATCAATTCTTCTCATTTGCAGGATTGTATTGCAGACATATGAGAAGTATTTCATATCTGTTCCCTGCAATCTTTGAGGAAACATCATTTTCATTTGAAACAGCATGATTGCATTAATCATGTTGTGGAATAAATGGAGGTATCACATACAAGAAGCTGCTGATCTTATAACTCATAGTAAGTTATTACAATATGTACCATACTTAGCATTTACATGTTAATGTATCACACTACTGTTATAATAGTTAGTAATATATTCTTCTTAGGGTGGTATTCTGTAAGCTCAACAGTATCTCAACTAATTTGATAAAATTTGAAATATTTACTTTTATAAGACCTGTAGTCATTCTTTTTTCACCAACCTCACAAATTTTAGTAATTTGGGTGGTTCATCTACATTCAAGACAATGGTAATTGAGAGGTTATCTATCAAAATCAGTCAATGATTATAATTTTCAAATTTTCTATTTCAGGTTCAGAATATAAAGACATAAATGATTGCCACCCTGATCAAGCAGCTGTCAGAGAAATTGACTAACATTTGACCCCTTTGAAGATGATTACTTTCAATTCAGACTCAGAACATGGAGGAAGCTCAACTTACTTGGAGGCATATACTAAAGAACATGCTGAATTGGACAATGACTATATTTCTTCCACTTTTGATTTATCTGCTGATCAATCATTTGTCTTCCACTTTTGATTTATCTGCTGATCAATCATTTGCTCTAACATCAAATGTCACAAGGTCTACAGTTAGTAATTCACAAAATGCACTAGATGTAACTTCCAATTCCAAGTCAAATTTTGATATTGATTATGCTTGTATGAATTTAGGAACTGATTAAAAGGAGTCCAATACATGACAAGGTCTGGTAATCTGAAAATACAAGGAAAGTAGACAACTGTGTGACTTGAATCACTGTAAAAAGTCAGGTAAAAAAGAATTTGACTCCATTACTCTAGAAGTGATGCATGAAATATTTGATATATTTTGGTCCATGACAAATTGGAATGAGAGATTAACATAGGTCAGAGACCATACAAAAGGTATAATATAAAACAATGTACAGTTTCATTTACATCTAGATGAGAAAAGCCTTTCAATTTCTTTTTTACAATCCCCCAATTGATGCAGAGTATGTGTGTGCAAATCTTTATTTTGTGTGACTTTTGGAATCTCACAATGAACTGTTGGAGATTGGGTTAGCAGCTGTACTACAAAAATTGAAATTAAATCAAATATTTCAGAATCAGGACTGATGAAATAGATCAGTGAACTTGATGGAAAGTTTCTTAAGCTGTTCTTGCAAGATCTTTCAATAATAGATTCACATTGATGCAGAAGTTCTGATTCCTTTAAGAATAATAAATTCTCTATCCAGGTACAATTT
The DNA here is from genome assembly GCA_900660155.1 of Hofstenia miamia. Lineage (NCBI taxonomy): Eukaryota > Metazoa > Xenacoelomorpha > Acoela > Hofsteniidae > Hofstenia > Hofstenia miamia. The sequence continues at coordinate 409,999 of CABFPE010000424.1, forward strand.
TGAAAAACTTATATGATGAATACATAGAAAAATCAAAGATTGAGAAAATAAGGTCAGTTTGATTTACTTATTTCAAATATGTGCTTACAGAAATGAACTTCATCATTTTCATACCAATAAAGGATCAGTGTGACATGTGTATTGGTTTTAAAATGGGATATATACACTGTGAAAGGTATGAAACTCATGTAGCTGATGCAAAAAAGGCTGAGGAAGCCAAATCATATGATAAATCTCTTAAAGATTCCATTGAAATCTCTGACTGGAGTATGGATACCCAGAAAGTTCTCCTCTGCCAGAAATAAAGGCTAGTGTTCTGTATTATAATTTTCATCTACAAGCACACAATCTTACATTTTACATGGGCACTTGAAAAGGATACTGCTATGTTTGGGATGAAAACTAGACTGACATATCTAATGATGTCAAGCTGCTTATGGCATGGAAATATGACAATCTTCAATTCATGAAGTGTGTATTTTCAATATATAGATTGGAATAGATTTCCTATTTCTATGATAACATTTTCATGTTTGAAAACTGTTCAATGAAGTTTTATACATGTATGTATTCAAAACAACAATTATTGTTTTCAGAATATATTCTAATTGCATTTTTATCATATTGTTTATATTTGACATGTAACTGAAAAGATTATACCAATACATGACTGTGACAATGAATGGCATATGTTAGTAAGATTAATTGATACTAATAATGGAAATAAATATATAGGAGGGAGCAATATACTCAATAAAATTTTTAAATGCATATATCATGATGATTTTTTCTAGTCACCAACAAAGAAGTTTTTAGATAGAATGACTTAATATCCCAATTTGCAAATTGCCTATCTATATAATTCAAAATGCCTATCTCATTTAGTTTCAATCAACAAAAGTAAATTTGAAATTAATACACATATTATACTATCTGATTATACCTTAAAGTAAGTTTTAAGCACCAATTAAACAGGATTACATTATTGAACAAGTGGGCATAATTAGATAGTTTTTTCTGTCTTCTGTAAAATGATAAAATTTGAAATAGACATTTTGAATATGATTGTGACAATATAAGAAAACACATGCTGTTATGACAGAAGGCCTTCATCTGGTAAGCAGAGATTCAATCAATAAGTAGTGATGAAATTTTGTGAGCAGATGCAAATTTACCTTACCACTTTGAAATTGTCTTGAATTATCTAGAATGGTTCACATTTTACACACTTACATTAGAAATATATTAATTCCATGTTAATTAGTTTTTATGATGTATTTTGATTCACTTAAATAAAAAATTATGGACTTGGTTTTTGAAATTTATTAAGAAACTGTATATTGTTTGAAAGGAATGTCCATGCAAGAACCATGGCTTTAGTGTTTTTCCTCTATTAGCACTTACAGATAAGTTGTGTTATGTAACTAATGCTACATTTACTAATTCAATAATTTCTACAAATCATTGTCAGATTGAAAATGAGCAATCATGATATTATTGTTAAGGATTAAAATATTAATGTTAAAATTAAAATACACTTTGCCAAAATATTTTTGGAAATAAAATGGCAAAAAAACAAAACGATGTTTTCCAAATCACATAAATAATTTATTGGAATGCCTTTTTTGAAGATCATTTTCTCTTAACTTTGTGAAAATATTTCATTGGATAAAAATTGTGGTGAAAATGTTAGGGATAATATTTACGAAATTATTTATACGATAACAACATGGAAGATCGCCGTATTAAATTTGCGTATTTTTCGATCATTTGTATGTAATTCACACAGAACAAAAGTTTGTTCAATATAACGATTCCATGTAGTAAAATCTGATATAGCAAAATCTAATTGATAATCATACGAATTACCATATTTTGTATGCAGACATGTTTTTTCTGTTGTTAATTTAGATTTAAGGTATTTTTTATGTTAATAGCTATGCATAGAATGTGTATTTATTTCAATAGCTTGATTTACAGCTTTATGATACTGTTTTCGTGATTTAATTGAATTTAAATTTAATTCAATTATATCTAAGCTCATTCGATCTTGCCTGTTTTATTTATTGGGAAACCTTTTCGTTGTACACTAACAGCTGCTCTCTAGTATATATGCTATAGGCTCGTAACCAAGGGGGTGCTAAGAATGCCTTGAGATATTGCCCAAACGAAATTACCATCCGCTAGAACTGATGCAATTTCTGTTTTAAAAATGAAAAAAATATACATAAAAAAGTTATTTTTTGAAGATTACTTGGTTTTTTCGACGTACTCCTTTTTTCATAGGCGTTTTTAAATTTATAATTCTGAATTATATTTAGAATTCCACTTAGATTTGCTCAACGTCTCCATTCAGAAATTTTTGCATAACTATTTTGCAGTAAAAAGGAGTTAGCCCCGCATTCATTGACCATGCCAGCTTGTTTAAAAAGAGGAACACGAGAGTCCCTTGTCAAATCATAAGTGGATTGACAAGTTTTGAAATTTTCTTGGAGGTTTGACTGCTACAAATGGCGGCTGCCTATACATTCTACGAAAACTGCATGTATTAAGGCAATAGATTTGATTGGTAGTAATTTAAAGATAATATATTCTAGTGTTTTTAATAAAATTATCAAATCATTGTTATTTCTTAAAACCAATTGATAAATATTCTTGAAAATCATTTCTTTAAAAACCATCAATTTTGCATGTTTTCAGGGACCAATTATAGCAGTATTTGATTATAATTTCAAAATTCAATGAAATTTAAAGTAAAATTGCATTTAGTCCTAAATTTTATATTCAGGCTTTTACTGAATAGTGGTTTACATATTAATGGATCAGCTTGATTTCATGCAAATAATTGCGCAATTTTTTTCAAGACTCAATATTAGAAATATTTCACTTTTCATTTTTTATATTCAAATTCGTGGCTCCTGATTTTCCGTTTATGGTCCCAGTATTGTGTTAGTCCCATTCTCAGGAAATATTAGTTCCAGTCTCATCGTTCTTGTATTAGGAATTTCCAGTGCACGAAAGTTGTCTTCATTAACCTGATTCAAACATATTTAATTAGTGTAAATTAATATTTTTTGCAAAAGTATTAATGCACTATTTGATTTAACCGTTAAGCTACGCCAAAAGGAAAATATGTCAGAATACGCCAATGGGTCATTTATGATCCAAGTAGATAATTACATGAAATGAGTTGAAACTTGATGCCATTATGTATTCTAAGTATGATAATGTCTATTTTCTACTTTATCGTTGAAAAATATGGAATGTATAATCCATTACGCCTATAGGAGGCTATACAATTATTATTATAAATACAGCTGTACAAAAAATTATCGAATTTAAGTATGATTAATGATTGAGCATTCCGAAAATAAAGTAAATGTCAAAATAATAGTAAGATTATAAACTTATCGAGGCCTACAATTACAATAACATAATTAGCTTAAGTGAAATAGAAACACGTTGAATGTAGATATCATAGTATTTTCTAGCTACATAGAAATTCTTACCAGGTGCATATTTAGAAAGAAAAATACAATAGTTTGATGGTATTCATTCAATTGACTACAAAAAAGGTACATGTGTGATATTTGAATGATCCATATAATTTGCAAGAAACACACAATGAAGTGTTTGCTTGCTACCATTTTGAGAGAATCAGCATCATCCTCATTTTGAGCATTGTCTTTCACATCTCTCGGCATCCTGAGCTGAACTCCCTTCTCCATCAATGATAAACATAGTGACTCTGTAAGTGAATCAATGAAATCAACTCAATTTCCTCAAATTTTTTGTGTCATTGTTGCTGTTAAGAGTGGTTAGCTCCTTTTTGAGTCCCACAAACGTTTCAAATTAGTGTATCTTTGTATATTCAATCCAATGAACAGATGAAATCCAATAAATGCAATGCTTTTTTCGTCATTCACTGGTGTGCAACGTCATTTTATATCGTCAGATGTACTTGCAACTTGAGAAGACTCCTTGCTTCAAGTTTGGTGTGAATCACAATGACAGAAATGTCATCTTTCATAAAATGCATGAACCCATCATATGGTGACGTTGGATGTGTTCCCTAGACGAATTCACAATGCAGTCTTGACACAACATTGTTGGCTGATTGTCTCCCTGAAGTAGCTGGGGCATGAGTCCACCATGCTCTTCCATCCGTTTCAATACTAATTTAACACTTCATTGCCGAATATTGATTTCTCCTTTTCAAAATCATGCTGTAACAAAAGTTACTGACCAAAGAGAAATGTCTCATACTCGTGAATTTTATGTCATTGCTGTAGCTGACTATGTATGTATGTGTTGTAGTCAGCGGGATTCTGTGATGCGCATGGACATTTCGAGTAACATAAGTTGCTTTTTTCTTGCATTAATTAACGAATTGATCATAAATCTACATAGGTCAATTCTGACCCATCGGCGTATTTTGAGTAGTTGCAAGCAATTACCAATTAAATGTGGAAGAAGAAAATTATTTTATCATTTTTAGGTCAGAAAAACTATTTTAATTAAAGTCTAAAAAGAGCTAAGTGTGACTTTAAAATACAACCTTTAAAAGCATGAAATTTAACCATTTTCACATCAGTGACCCACTGGCGTAGCTTAATGGTATTTTTGAAAATTATTTATAAAAATAGTTTTTGACATTATTTGCAATTACCGAATTTGAATTATACAGAATTCCAAGTATCCACATTTGAAAAAAAGATTTACTAATATATAAAATAATTTACTAAAAGCGTAATTACTTGAGTTAATGAGGCGCACAACCAAAGTTGTGTGTACGCAATTCCAACTTTGTTGTAAACCTAATTTGAAAGGTTTAATTGGTTTTACTTTGCGCACAACCTTTCGTAATGTTAAGCGCACAAAAAATTTGTCAGTGTGTATGCAAACTTTGTTGTGAACTTTTAATTCATATATTTCGAATTGTCATTTCTTACAGAGATGCAATTTAACCGCGCATTATTATTTACATGACTGATTACATTTACGCAAAACGAGGTCTTCTTTCTTTAGGTTGCTTGATTGTATTGGTTGTAGTGTATTTTATTGGTAGGTTTAATTTATAAAAATTGCAATAAATTTAATTCAACCAAAAAATTTGCACAAAGTTGTGTGTATGCAATTATTTTTGTTGTGAACTTCATAATTACCTAGAAAGTTGTGCGTAAATTTCGAAGTGTGTACGCAAAGTATTTTTGCTGTGAATTTTAACATTACTCCAAAAAAAATTCGCAAATTTGTATGTGTGTATGCCATTTAAGTTTATTAAATTCACGCCCATTTGTATGTATTTCATATTGTTTTGAAAAATAATGCTGACTTAGCATTAATTCAAAATCTGCTCAAATCTCGCTTGACTAAGTGAGCCATGTTTCACATCTAGGCCGCAATGTTTAAGTCAATTACTCAAAATCAATATTGAAAAAAGCTCAACAGCTAACATTTTCCTATAATTCTTACTACGTGATCGTGTTTAGTGCAGGGTTGTTCTATGTCACGGGTTATTATTGACCAAATTTTAGTTTTGAAGTAAACGGCACTTTCAAGATATTACTTGTAATGTTTCTTATTTTCATTTTTTCTATTCAATGTTTTACATTGCGGAATTGATATAACTGAATTGTATAAAAAGCTTTAGGTTGCTCATTTTGCTGACAGACTATTTTCAAATCTAGTTTGACATCCAGATTTGCGTGGATTTCTGCGGCTTGGTTTGGCCATTTGGGGACTTCTAAGTCCACAATTGTAAGAATGTGTATCGAACTTGAGATATTTGGAATGAATAAATAAATCCATAGTTGTTGACAAAACAATGTACCGCATGATAAATTGATAGTTGTGGTTTGCATTTTACACAATTTTTTGCTCGAATCCTATTTTGGATTTAGAGGAGCCTATGTATATCACTCATATATTTATTACTTGAATTGGGAGGTTGGACTTTGGTGCTATACTATTTGTAGAGTGAATATTTTGTTAGATGCAGCAGCGTACAGAGACGAAAACTTGATTATGCTTTTTATATAATACTGAGATAAAAAATTTTTTCAAATATTTCTTTGAAACGTAAACAGAATTTTGTTGAAATTCCCCGGCTGGCTCTCATTAGATGCAATTATTTCAAGCATTGATTAATAATTTTTGTTTTTTACATTTTAAATTTTGAGTCTTTGCTTGATTGGTAAATTGAAACTACCAACTTCAACAAGAAATGATATTTGAAGAATTTACTGCTGTCACTTACTCATTAGAAGGACGCCTCTGCCGTAAATAAACCACTCAGTACTTCAGGTCTTTAATCAGTATGCAAGCAATCAAAATCTAAAGCTGCCATCTTTGGTAGCTGATCTGCATTGAATGAAGAGTGAAAACGTTATGAAATTTCACGGCAATAGTTCAAATGGCTTTCCTCTCTTGTGAGCGTCGAGATGTAACACTTATTTCTGCATGATCCCTTCATAAAAGGCACGCACAAAATAACGCTTGCAGTGTATTTTTATTTCTAATTTTCCATTATTATTTTCTCAATTTTGTGGAAATATAGTTCCAAATTCAACTTTCATAACTAAATTAAGTACCCTACTCACAATTTGCACAACATTTTTTGTAACTGTTATTATTTGAGAAAGTTCTAATTCAGTATTTCGTTACAAGCATAAAGCAAACAATTATTAACTATTGCTGTCCTCAATAGTGGCAAGTGAGTAAGTAAAATTACCATTGTCAAAGCAGTTTTTAACATTTGAACACACAATGGTATCATTTTTGCTATTTGCAGTTTACATGGAAGTTAAACTATTTTTATTCTCTAATGCGCTTATTAGCTATTAAAATAGGCTTTGTAGTATTGAGACATTATATTTGCTAACATTTGTATTTTTTGGTCACGCTACCAAACTTAATATTTGCAATATTTTATGTTTTCGCCGTAACATTTTTTTGCAATGCTTGCAATTTACTATATAATTTCTATTTACTTCCGCTCAACTAGGACACCTGTTTCCCGGTAGATTTGTATTTTCTACTAGTTATGCATTATTATATTTTAGATATGGAATATATATCTAGTTTTTGGGGTGGTAATGAAGATGATAAAAAGTTAAATATTGATGACGCTGGGAAAAAATTGGGTGGTTACATTTACTCTTTTGCGAATCATGTTAAAAATACAGCATCTGACGCCTCTAAGTTATTGGATGATACAGTTTTCCATGAATTCAACCTTCAGCAAGACAAATTTGCCTCAGAATTAAAATCGACTACCGATAACTCCGAATCAGTTCCCCCTTGGGATGGTCTAGAAGATGAAGCAGAAATCAAATCTAAAATTTTAAATCTATCTCTGGATGAGCGAAACTTTTTGCGGGATCCGCCTGATGGCTGTGAATTTCAGTTTTTCTTAGAGCAAAATACCTCTACTGCACTTTTGCTTCTAAAAATTGATGAAAATTTAAGTGCGAAGCGTTATTCACTTGTACCTAAACGTGTTAACGAGCATCGTTTTTGGAGAAATTATTTTTATCGTATATCTTTAATAAAACAAGCAGCACAAAGTCTCTCAAAATCATCGAGTAAATTCGATTTAAACAGTTCAGATACCATTAATCAGAATGAAGACTTCGCTAGCGATTCCTTTCAATCTAATTCAGCACAAGTTGAAGAAATGAAAAAGGAAATTAAGCTACTGGAGGGTAGTAATAAAGCCGATATTGATCTTGAAGAAGAACTACAAAAAGAAATAGATTTCGAAATGCTGGAAGAAACTGACTGTAAGGAGTGGGAACAAGAATTGGACGATATGTTAAGTCAAGACGATAAATAACATTGTTGAATAATGTAGTGTTAGATTATTGTATAAATTGTATATTTTATTGTATGAATAATTAAATATTTTCAGTGTCAATGGATAATGGATGTTTTGCAATTGCATAATTGTTTCATAAGCAATGTTGAAGTATATTCTTTGTTAAAAGACCTGTCACACTCTTCGCAGAAACAAAACAATTTTGATACTGTAACGTACGAAACTATTAACTATCTAGAAGAGTGTGGTTCTTCCTATTCTCCAGAACAAGTTTCTTCGTTTTTAGGATCTTTGGTTGATTATAATTTAACTCAGGTTAGTTAATTCATTTTCGTATCAGCTTTTTGGTTGTGTCTGTGTTTGTACTAGTTAGATATCTACAATAAGGCGACATTGCATTTGCTTAAGAAACGCAATTGCACAATGTGATTCAGTTCAGACGTTAGAATTTCATCTTGCATGTTACCCCGTCACACACTGCCGTTTTTGATTCTACCAATTCCGACGCACGCTATGGATGGAAAATAATCCGAATTTTTTTTGAAAAATAGGTAACATTAACTTAGTGTCTAACTTCTCTGTGCGACAGAATTTCTTAAGTTAAGGCAATAAATATGCTGTAAATATCTGTTTAAGATTTTCGTTGGGCAAATTCAGCTTTATCGCACTTTCCTATGTTCTAAATTCGCTAATTAGTATTTGCTGGTGAAAACCGCTGCAGTTATTAGCTATTTTCAGCAATACATTGCCAACTCTAACTACATTAAAAGATTCAAGTTTGAATTTAAGAAATTAAATCATTTTGAAAGATTTTCCTAGACAGTTTTTTGACTGCTTCTAAATTATTTGCATAGTATTATGTTGTCGAATAGGCCCACTAATCTTAGTGTATATGTTTCAAATATGATTTGATATGAAAGTTTTATTTTACCTGTTGACCTAATGTACACTTTCAACTAAATTTTTGTAAATACTATTTATCAACAATTTTAACTTAGCGGCAGTGTGCGGCGTGCCTTAGACTCGGATCAAGAAAATATTGTAAAATCATACAATTTAATTTCTATACCTGCTGAGAATTTGCCTTACATCTAGCGGGTATAATTTGTTACTCAACACGTTGCTAGCGATTTCTTTGCATTCATTAAATGCCGTTAAAGCTATCGGCTAATAATTTAGTACCGCTCATTGCAATTTATTAAAACTTGAAAAACATCATTAAATAGTTCTTTATATATTGTTTTTAGCTAGTATTCCAAACCAGTCTCACGCGCAACTTTAAGTGCTTTTTGTTTGTCATGGTAATTTGACGTCATTTCTTTGAAAAAATATATATTTTGAATGAAGTAATTGTCTGTGGATTTAGTATTCAATGTTTTCAATGCGAATTTGAACCAAATAATATTGTATTGAGGCAACAAAATATTAATTGAGACCCATAAAACTAATGCAAGTCCAAGTTAGTATGACGTCATAATTGTTATGCTCTTCAAATTCAAAGGAGTAGTTTCAAAGTAATTGCTGTAGTCTTCCCAAGGGACATTTACATTGGCTTTTACTTTTTGGAGGTATATATTCAAATTTCTTGTATAACGAATATATAAAAAAACTATTTATATAAATTTAAAATCTATTTCTTCCACAAGGGTCATGTCTATCCCAATTCCTAAAATTAATAAAAAAGCTGTTCGTTTAGGATGGCTTTTTAATGCAGCCTACAAAAGAGTTGACACATCATAAATATATCAATTTTCTCTGATTTCAGTTATTTGATTCATGACTAGGGTCCGGATTAATATATATAGTTACATAAAGGGTGTTTTTTAAGAAATAATTTTCGGGCTTTTTTATTTTTGTAAGAGAAATTATGATATTTCAGTGTAACAGGCCTTACATCGTGGTAGGCACTCCCTTTAAGTGAAGTTTTGAAATTCACACTTTTACTCCCTTGATCACAGTGGACGAAAGGGAGTTTATTTTCTAAGACACATTTACAGTACATAGTATCAAAATTCAGGAAATAATTTTGTAAAATTATTATTGATGATGTAATGTGTCCATCCTGAAATTCATTTTTTAATTTTGTTAGACATTTCAAAGAACGTTACATTATTTTGTGGTTTTTATTTGAGAATTTACAAAGAAGATGGTTTGAATTGACAAGGTTATTGCGAGACGTTTTTTTCTAGTGGTTAGTGCAAATTTTGGTTTCCAGTGTCATATGGTTCCTCCACATTAAGCTTGGAATTTTATTGTAGTGTATTTTATATACTCTTTTACCGCGGAATGTAAGTCATGACAAATAAATGGAAAAATAGGTGCTATGGGAAATGTGATGTTAAGGAATAACAATTTCTCTTAAAGTTTAAACTTCCGTCTTTAATTATAGAAAACAGATTTATTATATTGAATAGTTAAAACGTATTTACTCAACGGGTCACGTTGTTACGTTTCAATTGTAACTCACGAATACAAATTCCATTTAAAGCTTTAAAATGCTTTCACTGAATATTTGAAAAATAAGTATATTTACTGAAAAATTTAGTTTGTGGAATAACTATTTGTGAAAACAACTCTATTTTACTCTCATTTTATTCTTTTTAAGTTTGATAATCGGTAAATTCCAAACCTTACTTCTAATTTTTATGTTTTGTTAACGTAAAATGAATTTGTGAACAATTTTTTATTCTGTTGTGCAATCTAAGATATAACTTCTAACTGAGGATTTTCGAGATTTCAATGTGTAAATTGGTTATATTAAATTATTTTAAGGCCGAAAAACTTCAATTGGTTAATTTTCCTCCTCGTACCCCAGTTGAGATTCAATTGATTATTGAAGAAAGTGAGGAACGCTTGACAGAAGAGCAGGTAAACTCGTTATTAGCTGTTATTGAACAGCACTTTCCTATCTGTGACGGTGATGATGATGGACAATGAAGATGAGGCTGGTTACGTTTGGGAAGGGGGATACGAAAAAACATGGGAAGCTCTTAAAGAAGATGCATCTGGCACTTTACAGGTGAGTTTTCAATATCTACTGTTCACAATCACCAACTCAAATTCGGTATTTTTACTGTATTGAAATGTTTTGTTTAAATCAATAAGTTCTATTATTTCCAATTTATAAATTGTCCGATTTTAGGTTGATATTGTTGCTTCACGAACAAAACAGCATCAAAGGTTTTTGGACAGGCCACAAAATGTAAAGCTCGGTATGATGAGACATGTTGTTCTTGTTCTAGATTCTTCAGAATGCATGGCGATGGCTGACCTAAAGCCTTCACGGATTCGTGCTTGCACTACGCTTCTATCAAATTTCATTGATGAATTTTTTGAGCAGAATCCAATCAGTCAAATGTGTGAGTTTCCTATAATTCCTTACTACGAAAATAACATACATGTATTGGCTGCTTTTAAGCATATTCACAGTGGAGTTAGCAATTGGACATCTCAGCGGAAGATTCAGGCTCCTTCAGATTGTAAAAAGATTTGCATTAATAGGCTTGCTAACAGACGTTGATGTTGAAGAATACACCAGCGAATTCATTAATCTTTAATAATTAAACTACCAATGACTGCTTTTTAGTAGTTCTATAAATATTTATGGACATAAAATGTGACATGTTAAATGATATTTAAACTTTTTTTAAATATTTCTAGCCATCCTTTAATAAATGCCCTAGTCCACAACATACATATTTATTTCTCTCTCGAACATTCGTACATTTTTTCAAAATGGTCTTTGCACAACTTCAATTTATTTTTGCAATTATAAGCAACATGCGCCTTCCACACATATCTCGGAATTGAGCCGGTCATGCATCATTTGACCTACATCATTGATTCACTTCAATGTGCTTTGCCTTCATTCATCGGTTTTTGTTTGTTCAGTATTCTTTTCCTACATACAGGATAATTCTAAAGTCCTGAGTTTTTTAATCTGAACAATTAACAACAAATTTAAAGAAAACACAAGTTTTATTGCCAATAAACAAGAACAAAGGCTTTTTATAGGATGTGTTGAATATGTCCACCGTTTTTTGCAATCACGAAATATGTCCGATCGGAAATCTGATACTCTGCCGAGTGGTATACAGCTGGTGAAATATCTAATACAGCTGATTCTATTCTTGCAGTGAGGATGGTTGCTTTTCTGTGTATACACGTTTCTTCACATATGCACACAGCAAATAGTCCACCGGATTATGATCCTTAGAGCGGACAGGCCAATTCCAGAAATGCCTTGGCATTGAGACTAACGTGCGGAGTGCACCATCTTGCATAAAAGTGTGGATTCTAACAATTTGTTTTCTGGCTAATTAGGCAACAAATGGTTCAACATGTTTAAATAGTCAGTACCTCAAAAAATAGGATTTCAAAATGAAACTGGATGTCAGCCCAACCCAAACTCAAACCTGTAGTGTGCTACACCAGTTTCACTTGAAATTCTCCTCTTAGAAATGTTACCATAACGATTAGTGTTCTTCTGCTGTTGAAAAGGTCTATTCACCAAATCAATTGCTTCCGGAAAAGGTTTAAACAGAATACAGGAATTATATATCGAATAATCACTCATATATAAGCAAAGTCATAGTATTAATAAATGAAAGGTACATTAACGTGCATTCATTAAATACAGCTGCTGCAATTTAATACTGTTAACCGAGAGCATTTTGGGTTATTTTGTGTGCGTTCTAAATGCATAACGAATGCTTTTAATGTCTGAGTGCATGTAAACTAATGTAAATAGGTATCGACTGTACCCATTATTCAAATAAGGTACTTAGTCAAAATTTTGCAGTATTTATAGACTTGGCACTAACTTTTTATTTTCGAATTGCTTAAACAATATCCAAATTATAAATTCAGATAATGCTT
>CABFPE010000424.1:423695-444294 GCA_900660155.1 Hofstenia miamia
AAAAATTTATAAATATATAAATTTATGATATGTCGTTTGTAACTACAAATTTCAAAAAAAAGTGTACATAGCGACATATTATGGCGTACATTGCGATACATGAAAAAAAAATTAGTAGAATTCTGCAGAAAAAATTGCTGCATGACACTGGTTGGTTGTGAATCGCTATATTTATTAAAATTCGAACTAGTTTTGTGCAATACACTATAAGTTAGCCATCTTCCGGCTGAAATTATTCACTAAATTGTTGAGTAATTATAGAGCTGTACTTAGGCTGCCATTTTCAAAATTTCACAAACATGGGTTCCTGATCAGTATATAATATAATGGAATGATCCTAATAGAAATTTTCAAATATAATGTTCCTTAAAAATTTTAGGTTGTTTGGTTTCACGTGATAAAAGAGCTGATGTCCTCTTCGAAATGACTGGTAATTCCAGTGTCTCTAAGAATAAACTTAATGAACTTAGTGATAGTAGCTGCATTGGAGAAATATCATTGCAAAATTGCATTAACTTAGGAATAAAGGTATTGTGTTGGTATTTTTGCATATAAAATCTGTTTTCTTAATTTCGTTGATTTTTCTTGTCTGCGTTGACATAAAGAAGAATTATAAAATATATGTATTTAGCTATTAAAGCATATGCCCCCACATTCAAGTAGAGAGATGATTTTTGTATTGGGAAGTCTTCGTACTTGTGATCCTGGCGATATTAGGTCTGTCATTGACAATGCTAAATCCAATAATATTCAGTGTTCGGTCATTGGACTAGCTGCAGAAGTATATGTATACAAACGTTTAGCCAAAGTAAGTTTTTAAACCTATTTTTGTGATTCCATTTTTAGATTACTGGTGGCGATTACACAGTTGCAATTGATGATTATCATTTAAAAGATATCTTGTCAAACTATATGCGGCCTCCTTTGGCTTCAAACACTTTGGAATCCTCACTTGTCAGAATGGGTTTTCCACAATTTGAAACACGTTCTTATCCCTCACTTTGCTTTTGTCACATTGATACTGAGTACATTTGTTCATTTAAAATTTATTAAACGTGTTCATACTTCATTGCTTGTTCAAATGTTTAATAGACACAGCGCAAAGTTAAATTATGCACTAAGTAAAGCGAGTGTGACACTATGTGCTTTTCCCGGGCAACTGAACTATGTTAAATGCTCTTTGGCATGATACAGAAGGTACTGATGACTCGGGATCTGTTCACAGAGCAATTATTTTGCGCGGGGTTAGATAATACTTGTTAGACGTAAAATTGTCGCAAACAGATACTTCTGCGGTTGTCATACTTTACCATTTAGTTGCATGTAGGATTAAAAGACAGCATCCACTATATTTCAGGAATCAGCAAGATTATTAAATCTTTATGATCGCATTGCTGAATGTCTTTTCAAGTAGGGGTATTAAGAAATAGCATAGCTTAAGAATGACCTTTTTTACGTATGTATAGTAATATCATTCAATTGTTCATCAGAGATTCGAAATACAGTAATGAAATTTCTAATAAAACGCGACCATAACCATCGATAATATAAAATTAATTCACTTCACATGAATCGCTATACTCTGAAAGAAACTCCTAAATAATGAATATTAGAAGAATTTAAATTTACTGTTAAGCCTTGGTTCATGAACGACTCGTTCGAATAGATTTGTACACATAAATTGCGAAATTTTTATTTCATTGTTTGAAAAAATCACAGTTCGAACATTTTGAAAACACTATAATTGCACTGATTTTTTTGCACTGTCGTCAATAAAAAAACTGGATTTTCAAAACAAGAATTTCTAGAGAATTGTTTTAGCAAAATTATTACACATTTTTAATAGAAGTTATAAAAAAAACTAGTTGTATGACGAATGTGTGTTTACGTGTCTGTTTAAACATTTTGAATAAAAGTTTTTATAATTTAACACTTTACACATGGATAAAGTTTCTTAATAAATGAACAAATGATTGTAGGGATTCGTCAGCGTTAACGTTTGATGGTTATTTTTGTCCTCAATGTGATGGCAAATATTGTAAATTGCCAATAGAATGTAAGACATGCAATCTTACATTAGTGTCATCACTTCATCTTGCTCGTTCTTATCGCCATTTGTTTCCACTTGCCTTCTATAAAGACAGTACCTCAATTGATAGTAGCTGGTGTTGTTTTGGTTGTCACACTTCTTTTAATGATCTTAAGGGATTCTCGTGCACTCACTGCCACAAGACATTTTGCATTGATTGTGATATTTTTATTCATAACACCCTTCATTCTTGTCCTGGTTGTATTAAATAATAATGGTTTAGTTTTTATTTTTGAAGATATCACCTTTGTTTTGCTATTGGTTCTTGGCGTTGCTTCGAATTATATTTGAAGTGTACATTTAGAACCTATATTAAGCGATAATTTTTGCTTGTGTAGCAAAATATCAAACATTTTTATTCTTTCATCACTAAACTTTAGTTTCCATATTGAGTTACCTATCTATATTTTTATAGAAATAAAACCATAGAAGTATAGAAAATTTCATTTGAATATATTTTATTTATTATGAATCGAAGATTAGTTATTTGAAACAGTTCAATTTAGTTGGCATTACAATGAGCTTCTACTTAAAAATCTCATTAACAAATGGTTTCAATTTCTTATTGAAAGTATTCAACCTGCTCTAGGCCAGAAATGACTGAATTCACAGGTTTAAAAGTGGTACTTGTTTATATTGCAGTGAAATGTCTGATTTATTATCATTTTCTAGTTAGCAATTTAATACTTGCAATGATATGATGATAATTGCACTCTATTATTGAAAGTATTCAATTGGCTCTGAGTCAGAAATGACTGAACCCACAGGGCTAAAATTGATACTTGTTGATATTGCAGTGAATGTCTGATTTATTATACTTTTCTAGTTAGCAATTTAATACTTGCAATGATATGATGATACTTGCACTATTATTGAAAGTGTTCAATTGGCTCTGAGTCAGAAATGACTGAACCCACAGAGCTAAAATTGATACTTGTTGATTGCAGTGAATGTCTGATTTATTATATTTTTCTAGTTAGCAATTTAATATTTGCAATGATATGATGATACTTGCACTCTACTATTGTGAGTATTCAATTTTGGCTCTGAGTCAGAAATGACTGAACCCACAGGGCTAAAATTGATACTTGTTGATATTGCAGTGAATGTCTGATTTATTATACTTTTGTAGTTAGCAATTTAATACTTGCAATAATATGATGATACTTGCACTTTTTTATTGAAAATATTCAATTAGCTGAGTCAGCCAACAGGATTATTATACATAGTTCACCCTCTCCCCCTCCTTAATTTTTTTTATAATCATATGTTGACTTACAAATGCACTTTTCCTTTGTGGTATTATATATATATAAAATTTGCAAAACTGTTGTGTAGATTACTTGTAATCTATATTAACGTATTTGCAGAAGTTACTTTCAGTTTTCGCTTTCTAATGTTTTTAAATAATTTCAGAATGGCGTTAGTATTTCCAGAAAAATTTCAACACATTTTGCGTATTGTTAATACCAATATCGATGGACGAAAGAAAATCCCTTTTGCTATGGTTTCTATAAAGGGTATTGGGAAACGTTACAGTAATTTGATTTTGAAAAAAGCCGATATTGATATGACTAAGCGTGCTGGTGAACTTAGTGATGAAGAAATAGAAAGGGTTCAACAGGTATGTTTTGTAATTTTGTTTATTTATAGCCAATGCTTTGGTATTGACTGCTTTCGGTTTTAGTGTCTGTTTAAAGAGCAGACTTCAAATAATTATTGGCTGTAAATTTTTTGAGGTTAAAAATCTTGCAAATACGTTAATGGTATATTTTGCTAAGACTTGGATGCATGATACACAAATAAAGCTATTAAATGATGTTGAGAGAGGTATCTCTAGAACAAAACTGCATGTAATGGTTTAATATTTGATTTTAAAATGTGATGCTGCTGAAAAGCAATTTTAAAAAATTATATTTTTAAATATATTTGTTTGCTGTTATGATGAGCAAGAACTAGTGTAAATAATGCTTTTATTTTTAAATATTACTGTTTTAAATTATAGCTTTTGATACTGGGAACTTAAAAAGGAAAATATTGGTTTCAAAAATTTGCATATACATGTATAACTTAAAAACTGAGTTAATTGTAAATATGAATAATTTTTTATATATGCGGTTTTGTTAACCCGTTATTACTAATGTTTTATGGCTAAATTTTATTTTTTGGTATTCAATACTATTATAAATAATATTTTTATAGTATAGCTCTTTGGTTGAACAAGTGTTAAGAGTGAAAGGAAATACTGAAATATAAAATTTATTGAACCATTCTAAAGATTTTTCTGATTTTATTGTAAATGCAAAAAACAACTTTGATGAATTTATTAGAAAAACAAAGATTGTTAACTTGTTCACTTCGCTCACTAAAAATCTAGGAAAATCAAGAAATCATTTCTTATGTATAACTTACTATAATTACTCACCCAATTGAATTCTCTTTTGATAGCAAACTTCTGCTTCCACTTCAATTTGTTGGTTGACTACCCACTAAATATCCAATCCAATTTTTAGATGTTTATGAAATATAGATTCCTATATGTAGATTAATTGAAGGAATGCTGTCATGTTGAACTTAATTCTCTCTTGGATTTGCTTCTCAATTTTATTTTTCATCTCACTTAAACGCCTTTTATTTTATTTGCTTTTAGAGCATTTGTAGTTCGACTCTTGTTTGTTTAGCGTCGATAGAAATAGATCTCGCGGGTGTTCTTTACCTAATTGTAGAAATGTGTCCGTTATCACAAACACGTTAATATACAACATGTACTTAGTCAAGCTCGTAGTAATGCATTAGGTTTAAACGACTGAGTTAGATAGTTCGCAAAGAGAATAAGCAAACAGTTTTAAGGAATAATTTTTAGTGAACCTACTTTTCATGACTTATATATGTGCATGTTACTTCATATTTATCATATCACATTTGTCAACCTAATTGGAGTTTAATTGGGAAGCACTTTAATTTAAGATAAAAAAATAATAACAGAAGATTGCACTTCGTGTGTTCATGGTGTTGATAAAAAAAGGCACATATATTCTATGGTGGACTGTTATTTTTGGCCCAGGCAGGTCCACAGCCTACGTACTTTCTCAAAAATTGGCCTGCCGCGCAGCCCATGTATTCTTTCCAAAATTGGCCCCGTAATCCACATTTGTTTTAACTTGGCTCCTGAATTTTAGTCCAATACTCAATATGTTACCAAAAATAGAGCCAAAATATGAATAGACCGTGTATGGAAAAACAATATTAATATAGTTGAAATAGTTGAATACAAGCTACAAAACAAATTGATGATGCATGTGGAGATTATTTAAAAGTATTTTACTGTCTTGGTCCAAGTGGATCGAGTTACATTGGAATCAGGTTGCCGTCCATTTTGATTCCAGAAAATCCTCAACTACGAGGAGCATTTACCGTATATTACATTATTTTAATTTAAGCTGAAAGTGTAATAACCAGAGCCTGTGTGCGACTGCCTAAAGTCATATTGCCAAGCATGCCTTGGTGTTGGCTTCTGCTAATTTAATAAATTAATTTTAATTTATTTCATATACATAGCGAGACATATACAAATAGGAGTTCACTGAAGTTATATGTAAAACGTTACAGTACAAGACAATCGGTCAGAAATTTGTTTTACATTACATGTGAAATCTTCTATCCGCTGTTTATTACAGTGCTGCTATTCTCCAATGTTAAGACAGACATTGGTGTTTCCCATGTGCCATTTCTTGTAAATGCTGCTAAGCATCTGCTTCAAAAATATCAGTTTGATTAGTAAGGCTCACAGTCATTCTTTGTTTTGCTTAGCAATGGCAAATTTTTGTTGGTGACAACTATTTTGTCAAATATAAACTAATTATCAGTGGTATAGTTCTTTTAGTAATATATGGATTACATATCCCTAGCCACATATTTTGTAAATCCAATGTTTCAACACAGCCGATATCAGGCTTGCGCTTTCTTTAACTCCACTAGGTATATGAACGCAACATGTAACAAGCTTGTAATCGGCTGTAAATTAGGTATGCACTAGGGAGTTTATTTTCTTATTTATACAGAAGTCACATCCATGAGTGCTTTCTTTAATGTAAAAAGTTTTACAACTTTTTCCAACATCCCAAAATATTCTCACAGAGCTGGTAAACATTTTCAAATCAATTTTTCATAGAAATCTTTGTTTTATCAACTTATTCAAGGTAGTTATTCTCAAAAAATGAAAGTGTGAAGTACAACATGTTTGCGCTTTTCACCCTTGCTCTATCGATAAAGATTTCAAAAAAAAGTTTGTTCTATTTATGCATTTTGAATTTTAATCACATATGTGAAAATGAACAATATCCATGAATAGTGATTATAAGATACCTATAATTGCAAATGTAATTACTAAATTGCAATTATGTTTGCATTCAAAAATGAATTAATGGAAGTGTAGCATGAAGTGAAGTGAACGTATTGTTTTAAGATGTTGATCGTTTATTTGTATTTAAGATATACTTGTTTTAATTAATGTACAGAATTCTTTGCCTAATAATAATAGCACCAGTGTACAAATTAATCAGTGGCATATGAAAATTGCAAATACAGGGTAGTTCAAAAGTAACGCCAATTGTTTTCATTGAGTTTTTTGTTAAAAGTCGTTTGCGTTACTTCTGAACCACCCTGTATAATACACAATAACTTGTTGTTGGTATTGAATTTATTCATTGGTGCAGTATTAATATATGATTAATGGAAATGCTTTTTAACTAAGCTACACTAACGTTTGCTTCCTGTTTTAATTTAATAGAAAATTTTAGCAAATGTGCGTTGCCAAGATTTTTTTATATATTGAAGTTTAGGTTATGATGAATCCTCTAGAATACAAAATACCACCATATTTTTTGAATCGTCAGCGAGATATTAAAGACGGCAAAACATCCCAGCTTATTGGAAATCAGCTTGATAACAAAATGCGAGAAGTCCTAGAACGATTGAAGAAAATTCGTTGCCATCGGGGCTTACGTCACTATTGGGGTCTTCGTGTTCGTGGACAGCACACAAAAACAACTGGAAGACGTGGTCGTACTGTTGGTGTAGCTAAGAAAAAATAGTTTCTTTTGCGTTATTTTCAAATTGAAATGTCAAAGTATATTTACATTTTCATCAGATATTGAGCTAAAAGCAACTGTTGACACTTCTTTTTTTCAAAACACATAGTAGGGAAATTTTTTTTAATATAGAAAATTCGTTGCATAGTTTACTCTAAAATTTACTTAACATTTTTAAGTATGAATTGCATTTATAAACAATGGATGTATGTTTTTAAATTTAATTGTAAATAAGTTCCTAAGTAATAGCAATTCGATCAAACAATCAATTCCATTGCATGGGGTTTAATAGTAAGAATATAAGAAATATATAATAGTTGAAAAAATTAAGGATATCAGTAATGAATTTTACAGGCTGTTGGAATGAACGCTTTTGTATCTATCAGTTCAATAGTCAGGCATCGCCAATCCCGTTAGAAAATAATGAATTGCTCAGCAGCAAATGACTGAAGTTATCATTTTTGGATATTGATGATTCCAATCTAATAATTTACTTTGGTATACAAAATTTGTCGCCGCGTTCATAAATGCTAAATCAATTACAGTGAAATGATTATGAGCAAACTTCAATTATTGATTTAGAAAATTGAGGTTTTGTAAACTGATTTTTTTATGTTAAAAAGCGATTTTAGCAGTGAGAGTACTGATACTCATAATGAAACTAAGCACATTATCCTGTTAATCATAAATGAATATAACCAATCACTAGTTTACAACAACTCAAAATTCTTATTTGTCATTTCTAAACCAGATGGATTTTTTTTATTTGAAGTATAATGGTGCTGTTAATATTTTTTTATTTTTTTATTAATAAAGTTAGTGCTTTCTACAATATAGAGAAAAAGTGTAGAAAAAACCAATTAAGTACTAACTGAGTTTCTATTTCTTTGTTGCAGAGGTAAAGATAGTGATATTTCTTGGTTACTATAATAGTTCAGTTTAGTTTCGAAAAGTATTTTCTATGGATAGTTAAATAAGTTCTTAGTCATTAATTTTAGATTGATTAAATAAGAATGATGTACTTAGTTATTTGTATTAATTGAAGTAATTCTTTGACTGGTTAGAGAATTCTTTGTTGGAGCATTCTTGATAAAATTAGTCACTTTCGTTTTAAACGATTGAAACTTTTTTTAGATTGAGTATCTTTATCCAATTTATTCCATAGTTTTACTGCAATATTTATGAATGAATTCTTCATAATTTTGCTTCTAAATTTCTTGCATTGATATGTATCACGTCTAATATTATATTTTAGAGGGATGTTATCTTTCATTTTATAAAATATTTCCAAGATCTTTTGTTGCATGATATCATCTGGATATAATATCATAATCTTTTGCCAATTTTCTTTTGATTCGATTATTATTGCTATTGATAATTTTGTTCAACCAATGGAAAATCTTATTTAATTTTCTTAGAATTTTCACAAAGATTTGTTAGCAAGTAACAAGAAAACGCATATTTTAATACAACCATTGACTTAAATAACATTGCGATCCATTTTCTTGATAAAAAAATCTGTTATTCTTGACTTGATGGTACTAGCCATTTTTTGAATTAAAGAGTTTATATGATCTTTGAATTTTAGTTGTCAATTAACACTCCAAAATATTTTATTCTTTGTTGCTCCATTATGTCTTTGTTTTAAGATACAATTTTGTCTTTGTTTCGCCTTTTGTTAATTTATTCATCTGCATAAAAGTAGTTTTTTCAATATTTAGAGACATGTTTTTGTTATAGTAGTCGTGTATGAGATGTTTGTTGTATAGATTAATGTAAAAAACAATATTGAATATCGAAGCATATAATCAATTAAATTACAGAAATATCTGAAAAAGAATGACTCCATCATTTGTAAAGCTAGGCTTTATTCTAAAGATCAATAAACTTAGACGGCTCAGAATATAAAACAAACCAAGATTGAAAACCTTTCCTAACTAGTATATGAAATTGCTTGGAACTGTGGTGCACAATACATTGGAAAGACTTCAAGAAATTTACAATCTAGAATTAAAAAACAATTAATCGACCATCTCTGATCATTCAGAGAACTGTGATATGAAATTTACATATAAAATTTTATCCAAGGCAATTGATAATTTTCAACTAAGCATCATGGAATTAATTTATGTAGAATTAAAGGAACCAAGCATAAACAAAAAAGATTAATATTTTGTAAATCTTATAGTGGGGATTTTTTTTACCATGGCGGAACATGTTAAATAAATGATGCGTTTTTTTTAATTAGGATAGTTACAAGTTCATTTTTACTTGTGTTCGTTATTTGATGTTTGTTATTAAACGTTGATTTATTAAAAAAAACTTTAGAATTTAAAAAAAAAAATTTAAACATTTTGAAGCATATAGAAATACATGCAAGGAAACATCTAAAATCAGATGACCTTACATTGAACTTTAAATTTTTGTTTCTCAAATTTGTTTGTGATATTATATTGCTGACCACTAATTTTCCTAATTTTATGAAATTATTAAATAAATTTGATGTTTCTAATTTATTGTATACATGATTCTCTTTCTTATCTAATAAGTATTCAGTTTCAATATTTGAATGTGGTTTCAAAACATTAATGTATTTGCACTTTTGAGAACATGTTTCATTTTTTCAAAATTAACTTAGATTTTTACAACTATTCGATGCAATATTTCTGTAGATTTTATATTTCTTCATATTTTCATAACTTTCTATAGGCTGGATGTTTCTCGTAAATGTTTCTTAGACTTTTCTGAAATTCATATTTTCCAAATAGGAATTCTTTTTTGGTGTACAGAAATTATCTTCGTTGTAACTGAACAATGTTTATTATATAATTGATCCAAGTTATTATTGATGTAACATATTTGATTTTGACTTGTAATCTATCACAGCTGCATTTTATAAATAGTAGTTTTTTGAAGTAACTAAATTAACTATTGTGAATGTCTTTGAAAACAATACTGTCTATTTTGTGAGCTTTGTAAATATTTTCCCTGTTTCTAGCGTAATAGCTCAATGGAAAGAGATGAGCTAATTGCATTCAGAAACCTATTCAAGCAAGAAATATAGGCTGCATTGTTACAACCTTTGGTCAAGCAAAAACGAATAAAGTGAGATTGTAATTAATCCAGTGAAGGCGTCATTGTAATGAGGACAATTATTCCAAGTATGTTAAGCCAAATCTGTTGAATATATTCAGATTTGGCACAACTTATGAAATATCTGGAGTAACAGGAACGCATAGTTGTTGAGGGATATCAAAAGATTCAGTCAGTGAGAGCTGAAACGAGGGTCAGTATCTTGATGACAATTCCATTCATGGAAGACTGAAAGAAAATCCTGCATGCAAGTGGCAGCCAGAATCCACAAATTTCTGCGCAACTGCAGAATTGTCCTGCATCTGATGTTATTGAGGTCATTCTCAAAGCTTTGTAAACTTTTAAAGAAAGCTTGTCATTTCAGTGTTGTAAATCTCAAATACAATGTAATTAGATATGTTACTTGATTTTTGACCTTATTGTTGTTTAGTCATATTTTGTGATTTTTAAGGCGTATTATATACTCCAAAAATCAAATTTTTACAGCATATTTGGGTTCGCCCTATTTATAATACTTAAAATTTTAAGTACAAGTAATGTCAAATTCAGTTTATAAACAATTTATATCGTTTAGATTTGGCAATAGCGAATTTATGAAAGTGCTGTTCTTTTAAAAATAAATCTAAACAACAAATATATTATCTGTTCAAATACTGGAAGTGGTGTCATATGCCTACTTAGAAACAAATATTATCTTCACCACATGTGCATTTTTAATTGGTGAATTATATTTGGCGGACACTAATTCCACACGATTGTTTACATTTCCTGGAAAAAATAATGTCAAGTTTTATAAACAAATTTTGAATATTTAGAACTTGCTCTTGATACGTCCAAATTTAGCTTAGCATAGCATCTTTTCTTTAATATGAAGATTTTGCTTTTGTTGACATGTTAGATCAAAAATTTGGTAGGAAAGTGCAAAGAAGTTAAATTGAACTTGCAACTTATTAAAATTTAAAATATAATTATTGTAAAATCAAGTAAATTTAGAGGAAATAATTTGTAAAACTCACGACTTTGTAAGTCGAAACATATCTGCATGTTATTAAGTAAAATTATTGTTGGGTAACATGCACCAGCCTCATCTTGCACTTGATGAGATACATAACAAAGGCCCTCTTCACAAATGAGCTAGACAATCTGAACAATCACTTGAACAAAGTGATTGAAAGAGGTTCTTATGTTTTCTGAGCTTTGCTTTATTTAAGTTCAATATATATGTATATATATATATATATATAGAATATATATATATATATATATATATATATATATATATATCTTGTTGATTAATGATTAAAGCTTTTCATACGTGCTAAGTATATCAATCCATTAAAATTATTTGGATTTTCTTTTTAATTTTATCCTTAGTTCTAGCTTAATTGCTTTATATGTGCTGTAATTGTCAAACATAATAATTCACTAAGAAATAAGAAAACTAAAAGTAATTTATGAATAATTAATATCCAAATAATGTCATAGATAAACATATTAAAAAGTCATTTGAAGACAGATGTAAAAACAGGGAATGTAAAAGCAATCAAACTAATTGTAAACATTGCCACACTGAAAGCGTAATTGATGAACTAAGAAAAATGTTTGCTTTGTACATAGCAATAAGAAACTAAGAACGAAATTAAAGTCAACAATTAAAGAAACCAATAAATTAATAGAATTTACCAAATATAATATACATGTGAGGATTATATTGGTTTTTCTAGTAGACAATTATCCGGATGAATTAAAATACTTGAGATAAGTTCTAGTATTTCTAATCATCTAATAAATTGCAGACAAATTTGAAACAAAATGTTATTCTAAACGTTAAGATCGTTATTAAAAAATTTAATAAAAACATTAGATTGAGACATATTTCGTTCAACTTGAACATTTTAAATTTACAAAAAAATTCTCTAAATAGCATTATTTAATTAAAAGATATTATTGCGCAATTAAATGCTGATTAGAGATAACTAATGCTGATATATGTAAGTAAGTAAACTTTTATTATTATGATAATCATCATAACATTAAGATTATGAATAAAGGAGAGTTCACGATTTCAGAAATCGGCTGGGGAAGAGGGAGAGTTCTTTATAGCTGGTCGTTTTCCTTACTGACGGCATTCTGTGTCGTAGCTTTGTCATTGCATACTCTTCGCTGCAGAACGTATTTATGCAGCGGATGTTTTACGCCCATGCGTTGGATTTGCCTGTATAGCCTTCGGTCTGATATGCGAATATGTTCTCTTATTTNAAAGTAAGTAAGTAAGTAAGTAAGTAAGTAAGTAAACTTTTATTATTATGATAATCATCATAACATTAAGATTATGAATAAAGGAGAGTTCACGATTTCAGGAATCGGCTGGGGAAGAGGGAGAGTTCTTTAGAGCTGGTCGTTTTCCTTACTGACGGCATTCTGTGTCGTAGCTTTGTCATTGCATACTCTGTTCGCTGCGGAACGTATTTATGCAGCGGATGTTTTACGCCCATGCGTTGGATTTGCCTGTATAGCCTTCGGTCTGATATGCGAATATGTTCTCTTATTGGAATGTAGTTTGATATGATTCCCAAGCGCATGGCTTTCTTCTGTACTCCATCAATCTTTTCAAGAATAGTCTTAGACGCCCCTCCCCACACGCTGCATCCGTAAGTGATAATACTGACCACAATAGACTTGTAGATATATTGTAACTTAGCTGAGGTATAACCCAGCTTCTTCAGCAGCAGGAAAACTGTAGTTTGCTCGTGAAACTACGGCCTCAATATGTTGTCTGAAGCTAAGTTTCTCATCAATAATAACTCCAAGAACTTTCACAGCTGCGACTTTGTCAAAAATAGCTTCAGGGGTATAGGAACTAAAGGTGAAGACTAATTCGTGCGTCTTATTATTGTTGAAGAACAAGTTTTTCGAAGCATATTGGCGCTGTAAAGAGTCAAGAATTTGATCAGCTCTATCTCCTGAATCTGCTGAACCCGGAATTACTGGGTTATTATCGTCGGCAAAGGTCGTCAAAGAATAATTCATTACTACTGGTGAGTCCCTCACTATGTCATCTGTTGCTGCGTTGAAGAGAACCGGGCCACTGACGGTTCCCTGCGATACTCCGAGATTTGTTGTGCGTAGCTCCGAGTCCACACCATTGAGAGTTGTGTACTGTGATCGCCCGGTCAAGAAACTGCTATATAGCCGGATTACATTGGCGTCGATTGTTGGTACAATGCTCTTGAGGCTTTGCTCATATCAATGGTAATTAACCGAGCGTATTCATATGTCCGCCTAGAGTCATACATTTGGTTGAGCATCACCAGGAGTGCACAAGAAGTTGACATATGCTTTCGGAATCCAAATTGATTTATAGATGCGTATTCATTATATGATCTTGAAACAAACCTGTCCATTACTATTCGCTTAAAAACTCGCGACAAGATTAGAGTTACTGATATGGGTCGCATATCTTTATACTCCTTTGGGCATTGACACTTTGGTATAGGTAGGATGTTGCTAATTTTCCAGTTATATGAGCATTTTCACACAGGATCCAATACGGGACACCATCAGGGCCAGTGGCTGTACGTTTCACTTTGCGTAAGTAATTATATACTGAAAGCATCTTTGGTGTTAAGATTTGTTTGGATTGATTTTATATATATATATATAACACTTTTGATTACTTCCGAATTTTTAGAGATGGTGATCTTAAAATTTTGATCTCATAATTAAATCCACATTTTCTTAGATGTTCTGATATTGTTGACTTGTTTTATGTTCTTTTAATCTTCTGCTTAGTTATCTTTTATCCAATATAGTCTTTGTCACAAGTGTGATTGATTTTATAGATAACATTGGACTTAGCGGATATCATTGATTTTAATTATAGGTTTTGACTAAGCTTTTGTGTTGTATAAACAAATCTTACATTCTTTTTATACAATTTATTCTGTGTGATATTTTTCAAAATTAACGTGGGTCCAATATGGTGTATGCAATTAAATATCAACTTTTGCACTCCCCTCATTAGCATGATTTTCTACTTTTAGGTACTTCAAACCGTTTTTAGCTTTTAATAAGATATTAAGGGTATCAAAAAATTCAGCACAATGAAAAAAAATCAATATTTTATAATTGTCCCAAAATCCAAGATGGCCGTAAAAAATTTGGTGATTTTGGAGAAATTTTCCTAGAAAAATTCTTTGCACTAAAATATGAAATGTACATGGTGTTTTTTCTATTTAAGTGAGCTGAAAGGCTGGATTAAGGAGTTTTTCATATATCATAGGATTTTTAAGAGCTGGCCATAGATCAGTGTATATCAGTAAGAAAAATTCAATTCATGAAATTTGATTACTATAAGTCATGACAAAATCCTTTCCTGAAATCACTTTGACATTCCCTTCTACTGTTTGAAGTTTCCATAAAACTTTACTTCATTCAAAGATCTTAAATACTAAAAAAGTGATGCTGTACCAAAGTCCTAGAACGCTTAGAGATTTTGTTTTTTAGTTTTCCATTTTGAACTTTGAATTTCACTCAAATATTTATGAAATTTTAATCACTCTTTGAATAAAATTGTAATAGTTGCTAAAATATTTTAAAAACGTGGTGAAAACAAATACCTTAATCTTTATAAATTCATGTATATTCATTTTTGATAAAAAAACCTATTTTGCCTTCTCACTGAGGGGATTCCATCTTAAATTATTTTGCAAGTATGCATGTGTTAAACTTACAAGTTGCACATAAATTAATATGTAAAGTAGTTGAATTTCTTGAATTATAAACCATTTGTTTTTTTCATCAACAAGGCTTCAAAATTCTTACCAAGTGAACTGCATATCCTTTCATTGATGCACATTTTCATTAAAATTACTTCAAATTACACCGCACAAGTTTTCTTTTAAACTTTTGATGAAATCACAGAGCGTTTTCCGCTTTTTTAATTCTCTGTCACTTTCACTGTTTTTGCTTACATGTTATAATCAGCACTTTTACTGCCGCTTTTGCTTAAATCAGCCCAGTACTCTGATAGAGTCATATACAAAATGCAAGGATCTGTGATTAGATTACACAGCTTGCTGGCCATTACTCAAAACATTTCAAAATGATGTCATGTTTATGGCTGGGAGGCAAAATTTCATTATCTGAACTTGAAATTAAGCCAATTCAATATAAAAATGGCAGCCAATCTTAAAAAATTTAACAAATCAACTTTTGCCAGCCAAATATATTAATAGATTTTTTTATCCAACAGTATATTGGAACTAATTAAAATGAATATTGTGATGCCGAAAACAGTAAATTAAGTCTTATATCAATAACTTAAACATTTTTTAAAGATAAATCATTTGAACTGAGATAAAAAATTAAATTTTAATCAAAAACTAAGATGTGTAGTATTATACTAATTGCGAGTTTTACTAATTGCGAGTTTTTAAGCATTAGGAAGCAATGAGTCAAATTCAACTGTACTTTCAGACTGGCTGTATATTGAAATCATCATTGAACCTCTTTTATTTAATATCTATGTTAAGGATATGAACCTGTACATTAATTGCAATCATATACAATACCATTATATTCTACGCCCACAAATCACTAGATGTTTCAATAAAGAGGCGAATCGAAAATCAGTATTTCTTCTTAATGCACAAATTACGCATTAGTGTCGAGAAAACTCATATTTGCATAATTACTCCCTCCTTTAACAATAACTTGCATACAACCAGAAAATTTGATTATTAAAAATGCAATTGATACTCTTAAACAATTATGAATAATGATTTGCTATGAGCTACTTGAATTACGGGAATTTACTCTTTTTAAATTTGAAGATATTGGTTAATATATTTCAGCTGTAATATAAATGGGCCCCCAATTTTTTGTAAAAGAACCTCTAGTAACACTAAAAATTGTTTTGGATATATGTCCTTCTCCTCAACTGATACTAATCAATATTGCTACATTATTTTGCTAAGCTATTGAACAAATTCTTCTGAATGAAAAAATAAAGCTCCCTGAATTCAGGAACACTTTCAATAGATAATAGATGATCTAAAAATACGTTATTTAGTAGATTTAGATTTTTAAACATTGGTAAAAGCAAGGCCTTCTAGACAGGCTTGTCCATTGGAATTGAAATCTAATTGGATTCCAATTGGACATTGGAATTGGTTGAACAAACAAAACTTGCTATTCATTGGATTCCAATTGGATTTTCATTGGAATAATTTTGCAAAAATTTCCAAAAACAAAATTTTTTTATAATATAGTTTTCTCAATAATTCCTCATACTATTAACATATTTGCTTTGGATATGGGTCTGATACAGAGTTGGAAATGGCCACCGGCCCAGTCGGTTTTTCGCCGGCCGCATGCCGGCCTAGAATAATTATTATGGGAAGCAAAAATATACTGGTCTAAACCTCCCGAATTTTTAGCCAGAAAATATTAAAATTGGTCTAGATCAGAGTCAAGACAAAGACTAATAAACTAATTTTGTAAGAAAAATTTCAAAAAATATTTTAAAAATGGAAAAAAACTTCACTTGCAGGTTGCAAAGCTGTTTTACGTAATGTGGTGTGTATATGTAAACCTCATTACATGTAGATTGAGTTCGACCAACATTATTAATTCAGTCTCTCACGAATCATTTCAGAGAAGCGGTCACTATTTGGTAGTGCTTCCGTTGAATCATTAAACTTTTTCTAACGGTTAATGGCCACAGTATTTTTTATAATTTTATATTTTTTATATGTTTCTATATATTTGGATTTATAACATTTTTTGAATGTTCTATTCTGCACCGTTTTCAATGTTCTTTTTTGAGGTTATAGGAGATTGCAAATTTACATTTTTGCCGGGCAAAATAAGGCTTTCACCGGCCACAGGCCGGTCCTAATTATTTCTGGCCGGTTCCAACAATGGTCTGATAATACTAGGACTTTGCGACTCGAGATATTTTGCTTCAAGTCGAGTCGAGTTGACAGTCGATCCAGTCTCTTAAAATTCGATTCTAGTCATATTTAGAAATTCAATCTTGTCTACGCATATAGGCCTATCAATATCATAAATGTAAAATCACCATTAAGTAATAAACTGTTTTTCAAGTTCGAAAAAAATTTAATTCTAACATTTGAATTTGTAATTGGCTAAGAACGTGCAATTGATCATTATTGTATTTTATATAGATATAACATTAACCAATCAATGTTAATGTTATTAAATTAAAAAATTAAATGTTATCAAATCAATAGCGCGGTCCCCCCTTTTTTGGGTCACCTTCGAACACTTAATTAAATGTCCTCTTTTCCTGAAAATTGAAAATTGTTCACTTTAATTCCAGATGTTATCAATCGATTTGCTTCTAATAACAGACGATTGCATTTTGTGTAAGCTTACATTTGTTCAAAAACATTTTTTTACAATTTTTTTATGTAAAAATGGTTATCAGCCCTCCCTTTTAAAAATCCTAAGCGCGCCACTGTATCAAATATAACTTGTTTACCAATTTGAAATAACAACCTTTGCAAGTATGTGTTAATCTAATTTTTACGAAAGACTAGAAAATGAAAATTATGTTAAAAAATTCAAAACAATCCAATCAGCAGGCAGAGGCTACAACTATGTCAATAAATTCTAACATCTTGATTTCAGGAACGATAATTCAATATACAATATTGTTCAACCGCAATGACTCTGAAAAATATTTTTGTAGAAAGGGTTTTTAATTAGAAAATAATATTGTTTTCAATTAAGCAAACATGCACTGCACTATTCATTTTCAATCAACAAAACTCGAGTTGATTTGACCGATTCGAAATCTGTTAATGTCGGGTACTCGACTCGACTCGATCCGACAGGAAATTTCGAGTACTTGCAGAGCCCTAAAACATCTGCATGCAATGCGCCATATCATGGTAACTAGTTGCAATATTGTCTAGTGAACACAAAATAAGTACATTTTGTAGAATCTTTTTTGAATCGAATACAATGACGAAACGATTTTTATTGCGATTTTGTAATCTAATAAATAAATTCTTAAATTCATTGGTTGCATTGCTATTTATGTCGCTTAATTGAACCTGAAAGCAATGCCGGAATGATATGATATACATACATATGTGTGATCTCATATTTGGCAGAATTCCGAATAATAAATTTATGGATAGTTGGTGTCATTTATGTCACTATATTATCAGTAGTTCTAGGATATTTTTCATTCGAAAACGTAATAAACTATGCTAGGCTTTTCCTTTCTGGAAGAATTCTACTTTTCCTGCTAAAACAAAAGACGGTAATTTACTGAGGAATGGGAATTCACTTACAAACTTTTGATCACAATCACAATAAATAGGTTATTAGAGAAATTTTCTTCTGCCATGCTTATGCGTGTTTGAGCTAGAAACTCACAATATTTGTTGGAAGATCTCTCTAAGCTAACACCAGAGAATAATCTTGTGGCAGCACAATGAATTGATCCGACTCCCATGTGTCTCCTACTAACCTAGTGATGTGCTTTATAAAAGCTATTTAAGATAAGATGCACGTTTATTCATATCAAGCAAAATTAACAATAATGATATTACGTGGGAATACATGCATAAAACTTAACAAATTACATGTAAATTATGTAATCATATGCGACACATAGCATCGAAATCTCCCAATAGAACAATCATGAATATAGACATGAATTCTGTATTTTTATCTATGCTGTATTGCATACTATATTTTCTAATAACTATGAGTTCATTCAGATGAGCAAAGTGCCGTTGTGCGGGTTAATGCAGGAATCCCACGGCTAGTTGAGCTAGTTCAGGAACTGTTTCTAAAGCTCGTGTGGTTAAACTTATCAAAGTTTTTATAATCCGAATTCTTCCAAAATGATGGGAGATCAAAGTTTTCATAATAAGGAAATCCCGATGCATCTTGCATATGCCTCTTATATTTTGATTGGGATCAAGATGGTACATTGTTTGGATTTGAATAAAAAGGGCTAAAAATAATTGGATTCTTCTTCGGTGTGTTACGTATGTTAAAATCTAGTGATGATCTAGTTCTAAGAAATGCATCTATGCACTTTCAAAATTTGTTAAACCTAGACAAAAAAGTATTGTGTGAAAAAATTTAATCCTTTACTCCCAGGATTTCGAAAATATCTGTCACACTCCCTGTTCACGCATTCCTCTCGAACCCAACGGAGTGTTCCCACAAGACTCTAAGAGGTTAGAATACCCTAGAACGGAAAATTCACTTAGAAACAAACAAATGCATTTGTTCTGTAATAATAATTCCAATTTTCTGCGTTTTTTTTTGAAAATATGTATTTTTCTGGTTTTACCAGCGAAATCCAGGCTCTAACAATCACATACAGAAAATTTGTGAATTATACTTAAATAAGTATGATGTGAAATCAAAGACATCTAATGTATGTTGCAAAGAAAATTTGGATTAGCAAACTCAAAATTAAATTGTAATTTGATTGGATTCCAATTGGACAGTTCTAGAATTTTTGTATTGGATTGGATTGGATTGGACAGAAAAATCTGTCCAATGGACAAGCCTGCGTAGCGAAATTAAGAAATTGAAAGAATTCCGAAATTGTGTGAAAAGATTTATTCTCATTCAAAAATTCATCTCAGAAAAATCTTGAACAGGGTTCCAATTCTATAATAGCGATTACACAATTACGAGAATTTTGTCTGAAATTCTTAGACGGTTTATAGTAGTGATTATTCAATAGACTGCATCTAACCTAAATTCGCCATTGCCCAAGCTAGTAATTGTAATTATTTTTGTAAATATTATTTTTGTATGTATTTTTTTTGTATGGGTTTTATTCTTTTATTTTTATTGTTTGACGCTATTTAGAGTTGTAAACAGTTTTTTTATATTGTAAAAAGCAACTCTAAGTATAGATATTTCATTTCATTAAAGGGCAATAATGCAGCTAAAGAAAAAATTGATATTTTAGTCAATTTGAGCATAGATGACAATGACAACGTAGTCTTGACAAAAACAAATTGAAAAATATTTCAGTTCAATTTAAATCAATGAATCAAGAGGTCTATCAAAGTTCCAAATTGGTCGTACAATATATATTCTAATCTATTTTGTATACTTAATCTATGTTTTAAAGCATGTAAATATCGGGTATTTGGAGGAAATCTCTAACTCCCATTCCAAAATCTTAGAATACTAAATTTAATTAATGAATATACTGCAAAACCTTTCAATCCAATTATAGTAACGCCTTTACATTGATAAATGTATAAAAAAATTTTACAAGCAGTGAATGCAATTTACACAGGATATATATATATAT
>CABFPE010000424.1:458991-484222 GCA_900660155.1 Hofstenia miamia
ATTGCATAGTAAACCAATAGCGTTTAAACAATTGATGATGAGCTAGATAATCTATTAGTTTTAAGATATATAAATTTGTAAAAAACCTCTTTCACTTACAGTTAAGCATAGTGCATAATCTACGCCGCACTTTCACTAGTTATTTGCTGACGTCACATGGCACTGTTTAAATTTCTTGTAATGCTTTCTAATGGAATTGATGCTGTGACCTTCTTGGGACTTCTCCACAATCAAGTTCTTGATTTCTTCTGGTGTATATGACATAGCAAGCGAGCGAATACGAGTATTATATTATAATGAACTATTGTGTAGATCAAGCAATAATGAATATTGGAAATATTTGCCTAGCTTCAAGTGTTTGTGTCAAGTATCTTAAGTCATCACCAGCCACTTGCAAATGCCACACAATGACTTAATCCTACTTAATGACGCACACAATAAATAAATACGCCCATAGCATGACCTTTCGCCATCATCCCATTTTTTGATCTGGTTATTACCCCTAAGCCACGATGTCTCCATAATGTTGCACGATTACTTTGAGGCGATGCATTTGAGTGCCAGTAAAGACAAATTTATGTTGTAACACGGTTTTAGAAAAACCTGCAGAAATGTTCTATGACACGAGTCAAATCATTTCATATATTTTACAATTTCTCATGTCTCGCTGGGTCACCCTGTCAAATTTTGTGACCATGTTGCAACTCTGGCATCAGACTTGTCAACAAGGCGAGCTTGAGCAGATTATTAGATATACAACGAGCCCAAAACGAGCCGTTTTTAACCAAACCAAATTTATAGTGTTGCTTGTTAATTTGAATATGTAGATTTTTCTTATTTTTTCTTTCAATATTCCTAACTTTTAATCATATTTTAGAAATGTTTATTTAATAATAGGAAGAGCAATGGAAAAAATTCTGAGAGTACAATATTTTAAAGAAAATATCGAGCTGAAACGAACCTCATTGAAAGATTTTATGTGGCGAACAGAGCCGAGCCGAACTTACTCAAAATTTAAACGAGAAATTACGGCTCTTTGACAAGTCTGTCTGGCATGTATGGTTTTAACAATGGAAATATACAAATTCATTTTGAGATCAATACATTTATAAGTTTAAGAAATGTACAGTTGATAAACAAAAAAAATATGTATTTATTTCTAGATAGATTTATGAAAGATTCTGATTCATAATATTGTTTTCAATATCTTTTATATTATATTAATCCTTAAGTGTATTGTTAATAGTAATATTTTCAAACAATATTGCTTGCACCATGTCTTCGTAAATGCTTTGCCATTTTTATAGCTCTAATTGATTTCGCACGCAACTTAAATGCAAGTGTATGTTATTTGAAATTTTGAGTATTGCTTAGCAACGACGATATCCAACAGGTGTTCGCAAATTTCTTACCATCCTATTTCAACGCTGGCTAAAGTAACAAATGCGAATTTGCAACCAGTGAAAATCACCTGCTGCAATGACATCTAATCAATCGCAATTTTTTATGTTGATCTAAAATAGTTATTTATCAATAACCTGCCGGGTTTGAAAAAAGAAAATAATTAATTGAAATTTTTTTTCTCGGTGCAAATCTAAATTCATTCCATTAACAAACGAAAGAGTGCCGATATTATGGTAGGGTGGTTTACTCTAAAATATTATAAAGTAGAAATCAACGTGATAAAAATTAATGCAATAACGAAATTTAATGATAAATTTCAAAACGTGTCTACTTAAGTTCTGGTGTAGAACTTTTTGTCCTAGTCCCATAGACAGTTGCTAATGATGTATTCTTTACAATCACCAATGGAAATGCTTAACAACTTTAATAAATCTTTATTATTCTATTTCTATATTTCTGTTGTCCAGAAAAGAATATTTCTACTCTGGAAAAATTTGATAATGTCACTAAAAATTCTCAAAACATGAATTGAATTGATCCGCATGCATAAAGTTAATTGAACTAAGAAAATCTAAATGCAAGGAATACAAAAATTCTCAAACCCCAAAAAATTGTAATGCTTATAAAATGGAAGCAATATGCGCAATATTTACACATGAAAACCCCCGTTTTGAATATCAAAACATCTCTTCTATAAAAGGTAAGTGGGACTTTATAAATAGTTTATTAAGTAGGAAATAAATAAAAAATGAAAAGGTCTAAGAATATTATATAAAGGAAAGGAAGTCACTAGCAATAAGGACATGAGTAACATATTTAATGAAGTATTTTGCAACTTAGGCAATCATAATGATGTAAATACTATTTCTTAATACTAATTATGTTCAATTTATGGCCCCGTATTCCCTTTCAGATTCGTGACTAAGTCAGAAATGATCAAATCTACTCAATCTTTAAAAAAGAAATTTCATTGTCCCTCCATGATCCCAACTTGGTACTTCAAAATTGGTCCAAATATAATAACTGAACCACTTTTTTACATCATAATTGCATGTATTAAATATTCGACTTTTCCTGACCAATTATAATTGGCAACTATTACTCCATTATTTCAAAAAGATAACAAAAAAAGGAGTCTATGCTATAACCTATATCAGTTACATAATCAATTTGTAACATTTTTGAACGACTACATTTTTTTATAATCAAATTTACGAATATTTATGTAGACTTAACCTGTATTTTCAAAATCAATATGGTTTCCTAGGTATACATCTACTAATTATGATTTGTTAACAGCAACTGAAAATTGGCGAAATAGCATAAATATTTTCAGTAGTTGCATATTTAGATCGATCAAAGTTTTGACTCTATCGAACATGATAATTTAATTTAAAGAATAATAAATCTGGGCTTCTCAAACAAAAGTGCAGAATTAATAAACAGCTATCTTCAATGAGCTAAACTAAATGGAATTTTCTCTCATTAGACTTTTATTAAAGTGGTCTTCTCCAAGGAGACTTTTACTATTTAATATGAATGTAAGCGATTTGAGATATCAGACCACATGTAATGTCACACAATATGCCGATGATGGTATACTATTTAGTTCACATAAATCTCCTGAAATTGCTATAAAAGTTCTCAAAGAAATTTGCTCATTTATTCACATTATTTTGTATCACTAAAACTCAAAATAAACCCATCAAAAACTCAATTTTGATTTTTAAATTAGACGCAAATCTAACGATAATTCCGCAATATTTTTCAGTATAGACTAAAATTTAATGATAAGTACATAGAACAAGTTAATTCTTTTAAATATTTAGGTATAATTCTCATCTTGATTTTACAAAACAAATAAGTAATTTTATTAAAAAATAGATATTTCAACTATGGCTCTTAGCAATGTTTCTCAACAACTTTCAACCGCAGCAAAAATTCAGTTAATTCACATTTTAATACTAAAGTCACTAAAATTATTGAAACATACTGGCTGTAGACCGACATAAATCAACAACTATTGAAAAATTTCGATGTGGAAAAAATGGTTTAAAATGGTAATTAATCATTTATATAAAATGAATACAGCGATAAAAAAAATAAAAAAATCCCCACTGTGTAATTTATAAAAATATACTAACTACTTTCTTTAAAATATTTAATAACACTGTTTCATACCACATATCCAACTTTATATCCTCCAAAATATTACATAGACATAATCATAGATCACTATGAAAATCAAGCATCTTAAATATAAAAAGAAAATAATGAAAAGATCATTTCTCAACATATCAATAAATATATAGAAGAATTTACTTTAATCTATAAAACAAATTGATAAATTAAGAATACTTAAAACGAAATTCATAAAAACTTCTATAGTTATACAAAGAAAACGCTTGAACACAAATTACGAGATTTTAAATTCTATTATATCACGAATATATTGCGGTGTGGTACAGTGCGGAAAGATAAAAATATTTATGGAGTAGAGCGGTTTGCCTCTATAAAATAAAAATCATCTCAAATGTAACATTTATTTTTTCATTTTTTTGGAAATTTTTTACTGTTATTAGTGTAACGAGTACAAGACAACGTTATGTAAAAATTTTTATTGTGAACTAAAAGATACAAGTATATATATATAGTAGGGTGCTATGAACCATACATGCCAGGCCAGGACAACTTATGACGAATGTTTACTAGTTCTGTGGTTAGCTTGACGGGGACCTGTAAACGTATACCTGATCAACCCAAATTTTATATTGTGGTGTGGTACAGGGCGGAAAGCTAAAATTCATTTGCGAAGTAGCCCGGCTTGCCCCTATAAAATAAAAACCATCTCAAATATAAAATTCAATTTTTTTATTGTTTTGGAAATGTTTTACAACCGGTACATTATAGTTGAAATCAAATTGTGTATGTTGTTCAGACATTTCTTTTTAGATATCAACATTCATTTGAACTAAGAGTCGATGTAGAATTGTTCTGCATAGACCGACACCTATTCAATATCTTTATAATAATAATAATATTAAACTTTATTTTAAGACTACAACACAGTAAACAATACTACAAACTACACAATCTAAAAATAATTAATAACAGAAGCATGCATGCAAAGTCTAAATCTTCTAAACAAACCTCAAAACAAAAGACAGTGAAAGGTTTACAACGAAGCAGGAGACATTGATTTACAATAAATTTTAAAGCGTTACGTGTTTTTGATTTTATATTTGTAAATGTATAACAAATTTTGTACGTACAAGAAAATAATAGAATACATATCCAGGAAAAAAAATGAATCAGGGAAATTGGTCTTTGATGAGAATAATTTCGTTGGATTGTTTTTTGTTAATTTTAAAAGCGTATTCTGTTCTTTTGCTAATGAATTATTTTAGTGGATGTTTTTGAGAGTCTTTGATGTGTTGATGTAATGCTTTGTCTTTTGCTTTAATGATGTTAAAAATATTTAATTTTTTAGTAATAAGTTTATATTTAAACGCTTTCTTGTATATGCTGTTAAGCTTAGATAAAGATGTTTCTGCTTCACATGTATATACTTGTATGCCGTAAATTATAATTCAATTAACTAGGGAATTAAATAAAATTTCAATTTCATCTTGATTTAAAAATATTTTTACATTTAATATTATATAGAAATTTTTCATTGATCTTTTATAAACTTGAGCAATATGTTTTTTAAATGAAAGCTTGTTATTTATGGTAAATCCAAGATATTTCATTGTTGTTACTGAGGAATAGCAATCAATTTTAGATAAGTTGTGAACAAATTTTCCGCTTCAATGGTATAATCATTTCCAGCGACTTTCTATAATTAATTTCAAATTTGTTTTCTTCATACCAAGATTTGATTTTTTATTAATTGAACGTGCTAAGTCTAAATTTTGCAAGAGTTCTAAGACAAATCAATGAATCATCAGCATATTTAATAATTGAACCATTTGTGTATATAGGCCTAAAGATTCACAATTTAAAGAATCAATACATATATTGAACAGAAATGGGCCACAAAACGAACATTGCGGAACACCTTTGTTGATCTTTTCCATTTCCGAAAGTCTGCAATTATATTTTACCATTTGCTGCCTATTACTAATAAAACTACTAAGCCAATTATTGACTTAAATGCGTTATATTGTTTAAATTTTCAAGTATAATGTAGTGATTTACATTGTCAAAAGCTGTCTTGATATCAAGGCTGATTAACCTTACATAATCATAATTTCCATTTTTTGTGACTGAATTCTATTTTGTAACAGCATTTTTGTTGTTACATTTGTTCGGAATCCATGCTGATTTAGATTAAAATTACTATTGTAGATATCTTTGATGCAAAAATTAAATACAAGTTTTTCAAAAGTTGTTGACAGTATTGAAGTAATGCTAATTGGTCTTAAATTATGCAGTTTAGGATTTTGGAATTGGTATTATTATAGAGTTTTCCAAATTTTTGGGAATTTGGTAGTTCTTAGCGATTCCTCAAATATATAATGAACTGTTGGTGTAATTATATACGAAGATTTTTTAATAAACCAATATGGGATTCCGTCGAATCTTGTTGATGTTTTTTTGACGTTTTTCAATGCTATACTAGGAGTTCTAGGTTGTTTGAAATTCAAATCATTTGATATATTAGTAAACATTTTGTTGATTTCATTTGCATCAAATTCCTTATTTATTCTCTACAGTGTATTATATAATACAAAATACTTTACATATATTATTTCTTCACCATTGTGAATGAGGAAATGTTGATTGATTTTCAATGTTTCAAAATCAAGTGTTGTTTAGTAGTTTATATTCTATCTTGAATCGATTTATTTAACATTTTTCTATTTTAGACAGATGTTTATTTTTCTTCTAGATGCGAGGTTGTGTAAAATTAGAATTTTGGTATACTTTGAGCTTGCAACTAATATACTAAAAAATATGTAAGAGTTGAAAACCTCAAAATGCTAAAGAATATTTACATGATTTAGTTTCACATTATTTTAAGCAAAGCAGTGTCCTTGGTAACTAAAAGGTTCTTATTATCTTTGGTTAATTAGCTAAAAAGTAATCTTCAAAGTTAAATTATCCCTAATGGAGGACTGAATAATTCAGAGAAAAATTTCTGTTCAAAGCCGAGGAAATCATAAACTCCATGTCGAACGTCATTAAAATTCTAAAAGTACATTTTTAGGATGATTTGTTAAACTAAAGTGGCTGGTACTTCTTCAAAAACATAGCGGTTAAAAGGAATTCTAAAGATTCAGTTCACTAAAGCTTTGACAGGTTATGGAAGGATCAGGCAAGAATTGATCACTTAAATTTATCACAATTGCGATGTCTACGGCTTAGCAAGTCCTGTATGAAAAACCATTCAATTTTATATCTTTCAGAGTTTTTCATCAGTTTTATTTAGTTTTAATTAATATTTATTGCTGGAAAAAGCGCTCTAACCAACTACTAATTTTTTTGTTTTTCGCAGCATACAACAAGCAGAACTGCAAAGGACTAAATATATTTTCAAATATACAGAATGTCTCAAACTTAGTCTAAACATTTTAAATATCTCTAATTTTTGAAATCGGTGATCTTTGACTTTAGTTATGACATTGGAGTAAAAGTGCACTTTTGCTCTAGTTGAACTCCAGTTATGACTTTTGGAGTAAAAGTGCACTTTTGCTCTCGTTGAACTCCAATTATGACTTTTGGAGTAAAAGTGCACTTTTGCTCTAGTTGAACTCCAGTTATGACTTTTGGAGTAAAAGTGCACTTTTGCTCTCGTTGAACTCCAGTTATGACTTTTGGAGTAAAAGTGCACTTTTGCTCTAGTTGAACTCCAGTTATGACTTTTGGAGTAAAAGTGCACTTTTGCTCTAGTTGAACTCCAGTTATGACTTTTGGAGTAAAAGTGCACTTTTGCTCTAGTTGAACTCCAGTTATGACTTTTGGAGTAAAAGTGCACTTTTGCTCTAGTTGAACTCCAGTTATGACTTTTGGAGTAAAAGTGCACTTTTGCTCTAGTTGAACTCCAGTTATGACTTTTGGAGTAAAAGTGCACTTTTGCTCTAGTTGAACTCCAGTTATGACTTTTGGAGTAAAAGTGCACTTTTGCTCTCGTTGAACTCCAGTTATGACTTTTGGAGTAAAAGTGCACTTTTGCTCTCGTTGAACTCCAGTTATGACTTTTGGAGTAAAAGTGCACTTTTGCTCTCGTTGAACTCCAGTTATGACTTTTGGAGTAAAAGTGCACTTTTGCTCTCGTTGAACTCCAGTTATGACTTTTGGAGTAAAAGTGCACTTTTGCTCTCGTTGAACTCCAGTTATGACTTTTGGAGTAAAAGTGCACTTTTGCTCTCGTTGAACCCGAGAAATCGCTTTCTATGTTTCAGTTTTCCTATCTTTAGCTGCGCGAAAACCCACAGATTTCTTCCTAGATGTCGGTGTGTTTCCAACACGTCACAGCCCTCATGCTTTTGTATCCAACAGTATTTCTCATGGTTATCTAACCTTGATAAAGTATAATTCTTGTAGAACAAAAAGTGAGCTTTTACTCCAAAGGCAAGTAAATTGTGTAATCTATAGTTGGTGTGTGTGAAGTCATGTTGAAATCCATTGCATCGTTTTAAAATTAGAGAAATTTACTAACCTTAGACTAACTTTGAGACACCCTGTATGTGGAGCATACAAAAAATTTAATACAAACATTTGTTGCAAATATTCTTTTTATATAAGTGAATTAATGTTTGATATAGCAGCGCAAAAGCAGCAAGAAGTTTGTACAAATTATACAACTTTTGCCATTTACTTTCAAACCAAATTACATTATTATAACCTAATAGATAATATTATATTTTTAACTAGATATAGGCTCGAAATGGAGAGCCTGTAAAACATAGCTGCAGGAAACGGTATGTTTTACAAACAGCACACATAAAAGCAAAAACTCATGAAAAGTCATTTTAAATTCAATTTCTTCAAATGTAAATAAAGGATACCTAAGTTTGTATAAAAAAACCATTGTTAGTTTTGCCAATAGAAAATTATCATATTTTAAGGTTTTACCAATGATAAATATTTTAAGATTTTCATTTAAATGACCTCGCATTTCAAAATTGACTGACATATATATATATATATATATATATATATATATATATAAAGAAACATACTGCGTATATACAATACTGTAAGGATAAGAATATAGCAAACAACTGTAAACAAGATTTAAATATTTTTTTGAAACAGTCTTTTAAATACAAAAATAATTCACAAAATGCAAAATTCATTTATAGTTTTTTCCAAAACAAAAAATTGTTAGAAGTTCCAACTATAAGAATAAAAAAATAGTGAAATTTTTAAAATAGAAAATTAATAGCAACCATACTAAATGAATCATTTATAAATTTAGGAAAATTTAGTGATTGTGAAGAAAGAAATATTCACAATCAAGAACCAATGATAATTCATAAGAATTTAAGAGCCAAGAAAAATTTTATTTTACTTTTGTGACACTGCATCAATTTAAGGAAACATCAAGACATATAAAAGTTAACAAGTCTCAGGGACCAAGCAAATCACCAGCATGGTATATGAAGAAAGCAATGCAAATCCTAAGTAGAACACTACGCGAAATATTAAATCAATGTATTAATAAGATGTTCTTCCAGAGGAATTAAAAATTGCAGAAATAATACATATTTACAAAAAGGTGATATTGATCAATTACTAATTACAGACCAATCTCAGTTCTATGGTTAAAGAAACCTTACAATAGCTGTGGGAACCGAAAGGGCTATGCCTGAATCGTCCTAGAGAGTAACCTCCTCGTGGTGGTTCCTGGAGAAGCGGAGACGCTGAGCCAATACTTGATGGGCGCGTCTCTTTGCGGAGTCCCGAACATAAAGCGGACGTTAAACAATAGGGTATAAGAAGGTGCAACCATGTGTGCTTTGCACATATGGGGGCGGTGACGATGATGTGAGACTGTCTGTTCTGTGGAGCAGACGGCGACGTCTATGCCCAGAGCCGTAGAGTGCGTCTACGAGGGCAGTTATACAGAGGATTTTCCTCTGTCTCTGGCCTCTAGATAGGCCTAGGCCAGCATTTGCTGAGCCTTACCTATGAGGGAGCTTTGCTTTGTCATGGGTTTTAGTTATGATCCGACATTCTAAGTTACGGAGATTTTAGGACGTCACTTGGTGCTTTGCACTACAAGTGTATAAATATCTCCTAAATAATCAGGATCTCCATAACAGGCAGACGCAGGTGCTCACGAGTTACCTCAGTTAGTAGCCTTGGTTGGCGAAAGCTGTAGAGAGGCGCAACCCTCTCATGAAGCTCGGCCTTCGGCTTCACTCTCTGCTGATCAGACTCAACACAGATCAGCACTCTGCGTGCCAGGGGTCGCCAGAGGGCAAGCATGCACACTTCTAGGGGAAGTGCCAGAGCAGATCTGTTGCCACCCACTCTTCAGTCCGTTGACTGGTAGAGTAACCCCGACCACAATAGCTGTAGTTTTCAAAAGAACTTATACACAAAAAAGCATGATAAGAGATGATGTTTTAACTAACATTATTGTAACAGAACAAATAGTTCGTGACATAACAGACTTAGAAGAAGAAGACATGTTATCTCAATCTCTACTAAATATATCTCCCAAAATTCATAACGAAATTGAACGTGTCAATCTCTAAAAAATGGGTATAATTTACCCACAAATTTAATACGAATGGATTGCATCACCTAATGAACGTTTTTTAATGCAGGTCTCTCTTCCATTGTCGCCTCAACCATGTATAATACGCAGATCATTTGGCAAAACCAAAGAACACGATACTGAAAGTTTAAAATCGTTTTTATCACTGAACTATTCACACAAAATGAAATTTCCGACATTGTAAAAATTGGGGAAATGACTGCAATTGATATTGATTGTGTACCACCAAAATATTCATACCCAGAGCATGTTGAAATACCCTGGCAACGTGTGGTTTAACTGAAATATAAATAAAATATTTGAAAGAATTTTATATAACCAAATTAATATTGAATAATAAGATCTTTACAATTTGGATTTAGAAAGAATATGTCTACGAATAATGCATCAATTTCTGTTTAGACGATTGGAGAAATCATATAGATAAAGGAGATAGTATTTACATCTCATCATTAG
This sequence comes from Hofstenia miamia, assembly GCA_900660155.1. NCBI lineage: Eukaryota > Metazoa > Xenacoelomorpha > Acoela > Hofsteniidae > Hofstenia > Hofstenia miamia. Next base: position 469,586 of record CABFPE010000424.1, read on the forward strand.
ATCTGTCTAAAGCATTTAAATCAATAGATCATGAAATACTAATTTTAAAACTAAAGCATATATACAACTTGGCAACATATTTAACTAATAGATAACAATACGTAAAAATAAACAATGAAATCTCTAATAAACTTATTATTCATAAATGAATACCTCAAAGCTCAGTTTTAGGGCTAATAATATTCAATATTTATCTTAATGACATCAATTTTAATGAAAACATAAAATATGTCCAATATTCCGCTGACACTCTACTGTATCAACTTAGCATTGTGGTTTATTAAGCGCACTATAAACTGCAATGTTATAGTTTGAAAAAAATAAAATGATATTCAGTGTCGACAAGACTAGATTTATAGTGCTAAGTAGTTCTAATAAGACTGAAAACTTAGTTTTAAAAATAAACAATAATATTATACAAGAACAGACAAAAATTAAATACTAAGGAATAATCTTTGACAATAAGTTAACATTTGAAATCGAAGTCAGCAAAATAATGCAGAAATGGATACAAAGAATCAAGACACTATTTAAACTTCAAAGATTCATGCCTATTAATTGGAAAATTACTCTAATAATATCATATATATTGCCTCATTACTTATATTCAGCCTCTCAATAAAAAAATTAAGATCAAATTAGAAAGAATTTCTAATTGGAGTATCAACATCATCTGTGAAAGAAGAAAACAAACTGAAATCAAAAAAGATAACTACTTATTTTCATTAAAATGTGGGTGGAATATTTCAAAATTGGCCATCACAACTCAAACTAAATCTAAAAAGTATTCCAATCAAATATATTCATAAATATTTATTATAAAAATGTCATAAACCTAACCTATAACTTTGGGAATTGAGATTTTCTCCATTTTCTATAATAGTAGCATTAGTCAAAGGAATGGCACTACCCGCATTTCTGAAGTTGTTAACAGTTCTTTTTAAATTGCATATACACTGTTAGCTTTGGTAAAACCTTATCTGTCATTAAGTCATTAAAGTTTTGTCATCCAAATTTTTTCGCCTAGGTGTACACACTGAAGTCTTTATTCACAGGTTTTCTGTCATTAAAAAGCGTTGTCCACATTGACCACTTTGATAATATTTGACACAATCTTAGGTCTCTTATGGATTTGGGTGTGATCGGCTTCACTTCAGTTGTTGAATGATGATCGCGTTGACAACGAGTGGATTTTGTTATCATTTTATTACACATGTTAAATGATATGATACTTTTAGATAGCATTTATTTTCTAAAATATTTTTTATGAACTATGCAGCTATGGTAAACACCACAAGCTAGCATAACATGAATGTTTAGGTAAACAAACTGAACTGCCAAGGACGCATATTAACATTCTCTTCCCCAAAACTGGTTAAGTAATGCATATATAGACGCTTGTATTATAATAGGCAATAAAGTATTTTACTTTAGCATTTTACAACACCAAACTTTTTCATGCTATTCTTTTTGTTCAAAGTCGGGTTCCTTTCTGACACAACGTTGGGTAGTGACGGATCAGGTCGGATTTGAAAATTTCAATCACATTTCACCTCTACTTTGGGTTGGGCTAATCACATTATAGCTCATTCGAACATGGGTTAGATTAGTTCCAAATTTTTCCGTTGAAATTTGGTTTTGATTTGGTTGGGTCTACAAATCCTGACCCATTTACATCCCTGAAGTATGTGTCTATTTTACTCAAATGTTTTCGCTAGAAAAACCTAAGCACTATGTAATATTTATTTTTTTAAATCTTTTTTATATAAAACCAATATACAAGTAAATTGTTTCGATGGGATTAAGCTTTGTTGTATATATATATATATATATATATATATATACATGTATGTATACATTTGTTTCTATTTTACACTATGCCATTAGCACCCATGTTAACTAGTGTGTCAATAACTTTAAACGCAAAATATAAACGCTCTTACTAAGAACCATGCGCACTTGCAAAAACTTAACAGTAGTGTTTTAAGCAGCGTTAATGTTTAGTATATCAATTTTTGTAAATATCGCAAAATGGAAGCAAATTTGAACTTTATCATGAAAATGTTTAAAATTTAATGGCAAAATTGCAACTAGTTGATAGATAAATACAATTTTTACAATAATTCATATTTTATTATAAGTTCTTAATTTCACATCCTAAAACATTGCGTTATTATTTTAAAGAGCACGTCTGTACAGCACATTTAAGGAAATCAACGACTTGCAAAGACTTAAAAGATGCCTTTTAATGCTTAATGTACACTTCTTAAAGTTACTAACACACTCGTTTACATGGACAATCAGTAACAGTATTATTACTAAATATCTAGATTTAATGATTATACTTCAGAATACGTATGCTATTAAATACTTTAAGTAAAATGTTTTCCAATAATTACTAATTACTAAGTTACAGGTATTTTTAGTCAATTCATAATGCCTTCTAGATAACAGCTTCTGCTGATAAGTATTGCATCCGTATGAGACACCTGGCAAAAAGTTCTGCAAACGCATAATCTGGACATACATGTCTATTGATTACAATGAACATATGGAGGCTCTTTGGATCAGTAATCAGCAAACTGGAATCTTTCGCCCCAAAATAGTGAGCCATTTCAAATATCTTACTGAAGTGAAAATCATGGCGATAGCCGTCTCTCTCCATTATAATGGCACACGTGTACAATCGCTTCAGCATTCGTTTGGTAGCAATGGCTGGAGCATGAGAACGCACAGCTATGTCAGAAATCACCTAAATTAGCACATCGAATTTAATAGAAACATAAATCCACGTTGCACAACCTAAATCATGCAAAAATCAATTTACTATTGATAAACAAAATTACAGCTAGCTATAATGTTCCTAAATATTGCATTCTCATTAAGCACCGAGCAAAAAGTTCAGCAAATGCGTAGTCTGGACATTTTTCTTTATTGGACACTATTAAGTTATGAAGCATCTTTGGGGGAGAATTGAAAATGTGTGAATCTCTTGTGCCAAAATAATGAGCCATTTCAAAAATTTTATACAAGTGAGCATCTTGAACGTAGCCTTCGGGTTCCATTACTGCGGCACATGAATCTAACCGATTCAGCATCCGTTGGGAAGCGATTTCCGGAGCAAATGACTTAGCCGCCAAATCGTATATCACCTAAAATATCAGCTACAGTTCCTGACTTATATCTGGTAAATTATAGGCGAGCACGGCATGCCCTGCACCGTTCACTATGTTTTTGATCAAAATTGTAAAACAACACATTTTCAGTACATTCAAAATAAGATTCGAAAAATAGTAATATCGTGATATTACTGGAGGTTAATCTCAAACAGAGGCGTAGCCAGCCCACTAAATTTGGGGAAGCACAAAAATATATAACAATTTTTTTCACTGTTCTAATATGCTAACTAACTATTCCCCTTGGAAAGAGGGGGGGGGGGTGGCGCCCAAGTCCCCCGTAGCTAGAATCTCAGAAATAGTAGACCTACAAAATAATTTCTTACTCTCATTTCTAATCCGTTTAAAGCAAATTTGTTATCATAGCTAAAGAAAAACTGCTTGTCCTACTCGTCACAATTAGAATGAGGTGATCGATTTCATGGACACACATAAAATTAAAAAACTTACTTGCTATTTTTTGCGGTATGCACTCTAGTTCTAGTGTAAATCATTTTATTGCATTTCTACGATGAATGCGAAAGTCGGATTATGAATTCGGGCAGTTCAGTCTTACAGCAAAAAATGTGGGTTACTAATTGTATTTACTCTTAGCTGAATACAAACTTTAAAGTTTTGAAGCCCACAACAGCGTTTTGGATGCAAGAAAAACGAATTACTAGTTACCAATTTAAATTTAGATAAATGTGTATGCGTATGCAATTTGGATGTCAATGTAAGACTTTTAGCAAGAATTAATCTAATTTACAGTGAAAACCACAGAAATCGTTATAAAATGGTGACAATTTCTACAAAAAATTGAGGATGCCTGGGTGCTCTTCGGCAGACAAAACTTGCGCATACGAGGCAAATCGAAATTGTCTGGAAAATTGCTTGAATTTTTCGACAGCAATTTTTGACCATGACTGGCTTGACGAATAACTCAAGAACTTTCAAATTTACAAAATACAATTATCAGATATAAAGATTTCTCCAGAAAGAAAATGTAAAAATCGGTGCCTTCAAACAGCACAATGGAATGGAGCCAAAATACTCGACATTAAAATGACCTCTGAAAGTCAACAAATATAATAAGGAGCCAAAAAAATTACTTAGGAATTTTACATTTCCTTCGTTTTAAGTCATATACTTGATTTGACATCATTTTGGAAATTTAGCATTTCTAGTCTGAATTCCTAGTCAAAACATCCTTTCACTTCGTTGTAAATTCTAAGTGAATATTAATAGTAAAACCTTAACATTTTTAACACAAGTATGGCATTGTTACGCCATGCCACCGGGGGTTGTATGTAAGCCCACGGCTAGCCCCAATAAAATGGGTGTGGAGGTGAGTTACTGAAATTTGTAACAATATTTTTTTACAGCAAATTTCTCAATTCTATGTTCTTATAGATGTAGCAGTAGAGCTATATACATATCAATATATATATATCCCAAATTGTGACATATGCCCTTTTTCCCGCGTAGTCACAATGTGGGATTTTTTCAGTTATGACCGTCATTATGTAGACCATGATCTAAAGTATCTTCCTAATATCACTGTTTTTTTCAAAAAGGTCACATGTCTCATTTTATTGCAAGGAGAAGAAAGCCTGTACTTGTTAAGAAAGGCATATGTCCTTTAATTTCTGATTTTCTCAAAATGGGAAGACTGTGACATATGCCCTTTTTCCCGTGTAGTCTTATTATATATATGGATGTGTGCAATTAATCTTCTCCAATTTTTGAAATTTAGAAAGTAAGTATAACACTTTTTAGTAATTAGTATTAGGGGCCATGATCAAAGTTGGATCATTTTCCTCCAATTACATGTAGTCTGGATAATCAAGTGCCGAATTTGGATGTCGGCATTAAGCCCACCTACACTACTGCAGAATCTGCACCCACAGTTTAATGAAATTTCTGTTTATTCACCAAATTGGGAATATTATTCCTACTTTGTGAATAAATATTACCTTCGTTCATTAATTCACTCATGTGTTAAACACTTTTATGAAATAAACATAAATGAAACTCTTATATTATGTGAATTAAGATTCCGAGGTCAAAAATGTTTCAGATGAATCCAATAAGCAGGTTCTTCGCATGTTTTTGGTAAGTTTTTTACTGAGATTACATGTTAGTTTGTAGTAGTTGACTTCCCGTACTTCTCTTGTGTGATCTCACACATGTGCTTAACACTAGAAGTACCAAATGTGTCAAAATTGACTCAATTTACAATTTTGTTTACTTGCGTATGCATTCATTAAAAACAACAGCAGGTATATACACCTCAAAAAATATCGATAATCTATTTGAATTTCCATAAGTAAATTCTTTTTCAATCTTTTACATAATTTTTTAAGTGAAATTCTATATGTAAAATGAATCTCAAGGAGTAATGGTAGTTCTAGTGTTAAATTTTAGGCATAACTGCTCAAATTCATAATAGACAACACTATTAAATATCAATGGAAGATATTTCATTTAAGACATTGGTGGTAAGTTAATTTGCTTGAATACAAAGCCTAAGGAAAATTTTCAAGTGAGTAAAACTTTGCAATTCAATTCGCATACACTCACTTTCTAATGCTCCGCTGAATGCGGATCTTCCACAAACTGAATGGCTTTATCTAATCTATGTCAGCCATTGCTTATTAAAAATTTAATGGAACTTACAACGTTACCATTTATGGCATAAGAACTAAACAGAAAGCGCCCAAACACAGATTGAAAGCTTTCACTTTTTCTATGTATCTCTTAAAATTGGTAAACAATCTTTTCAAACACAGTGCACCCCAGTCGTTTAAGAGTTATCTAAGTTACCCACAATTCGGCAACCAACACATAATTGCTAAACTTATGAATAATACACATTTGACCATAGAATTTTCACCTGATGCTTCTTAAGAAGTACCCACTCAATGCATTGCATTGATTTTATTATAATCAATCTGGATATTCAATTTTTGTACATACTTGATGAACATCTTCATGAATCAAAGGATGCTGCATATAGTTTGCTTCATATTGAAACACATAGTTAACAATGATATGCACCAGCCTCGAAGCTATTTCCCCCATTGCTGCACAAACAGCGGCCACACTGTTTTCATTATTTGTCTTGTGGAGGGGACATTCTTCACCAGGAATCCCTGCATTGAAATTCATATGCGAAGGCAGTGCTGCTGCCTGATTTGCAAGCCAATCATACTTCTCTCTTCTAAATAAATAAGTAGGACATCTAGCGACTAAATTTCGCTTAGTCAGTACATTGACTACTTAAAAATCTCATAGAAAAAAGTTTAGATTAAAGAAAACAATCAGAATATTCTTATGTAAGCATTATTTCCAAAGCTGCTCCGTAATGGAAAAATATAATAAAGCATACAACAATATAATAATAATTACCACAACATAATATATTGCAAAGCAAATCATTTGACTTCTATAATTAATGCTTCTGCAATTTTGTATTCTTAGTGCCATTAAAACAGCAAAATTTTTTATCTTAGGTGTCAAGCTCATCAACACTCAAATATTGAGCAGAGATTCTTCGCTTTTCAAGGTTTCTCCAGCTCTCCTGTTCTCAATATATAATATCTCGCCTTTAGGCTATTTCTTGTTCAAGAAAATTTTGATACAAAACCAATTTTGTAAACTAATTTGTAAATATTCGCTTTAGGTAATTGGTATTTGAATGATAATTCTGTGATAAAAACAGACACACATGTGAAGAAGGGCTATGCGGGTATGGGCTTACCAGCGTGTACCCGTGTTTACCTGCACTGCCCGTACCTGTGAGCACGGGCACAAATATAATGAGTACGTGTACAGAAAAACTTGATCCTTTCATGCGTCGAATGTTGCATCCTCCTCATGCATACTAATGCAGATTCTTAAGTATTGTATATAAGCAATGAGCACCGAATTCAATAATATATAAAAATGCAGATTAGCGGAAATTTGTTTATCGTACATATTGGGCTCGGTTGAGTTGTCTTAGCAGACCTCTCTCGCTGATAATTACTCAAAATAAGTTGGAACAAGCAGCCAGTAGTGCAAGCAACCCAATTAATAGGAAACACGTGTTTTTTTATCAATGTGGACGTGGGTACAGATTTTCGTACCCAACCCAACCTGCAGCCTAACATCTGTAACCAACCTACACCCGCATAATTTTATAAAAGTTGTACTCAGTCCATACCCGCAATGAACAGAAATCATGCCCGCACCTGACCGGCAGATTTATTAAAAAATAATCGTGGTTTTATCTACAAAAAAAGTAGTTTTCCTCATACCAAAGTATTTTACAATTTTTCATGTTTTGAACAAAGTGCATGTAGTTTATAAGATAGTTGTCCTTGATTATAATGATTGAATCTCCAATAATCAAATGAACAATTCAATTGACAACAATGTTGTTATTAAACTTGAACTTGTTGTTTGAAATACGTGATTATATTTTTCGAAGTGAAGCGCATTATATATGCTATCAATGAATCCTGAGTCACTTAGGTTTTCCCATCTGAAGTCACTTCCGACCATACATTTTCTCTACCAAATCCTTCTCAAATATAATTTGGAATGCTATGCAAGGAATTCAATTTGCATCACAATTATCGCACGCTTGCAGAGATGGACATGAGCCAAGGCATTGTAAAATTAGGACGACATTAAAAAACGGACTATTACGTAACAGTGCTCACAAATGACCCGAAAACCCCTGAATTTTATAAAATTTATAAGAAACATGATGAAAAATACATCTCAATTTAAAGTTTTTCAATTTAGTTGTGTAGACTTCATTACAATTTTTTAACATGGCGGCTTTGGTCTAGCAAAACAAAATTATCAAACTCACGTCACCCCCTTGTTGAAAATATTATAAAATTTACCAGATTCATTGAACAGAAATTTGAAAATTTTAGTAACCGATCTGTTGAACAGATTTCTTACAAAATTTTGTTGAATAACAAAAAAAAGTGCAAAAATTGTAGTTTATAATGTCGAATTCTCTGACGAATGACATGTAATTGAGTCAGATTTTGTGAAAAAATTATTCTTTTATGTACATTTGTTGAGCATTAGGGGGGAAAATTTCATGCCATTTCACTAACTAACATAATTTGTAAATTTTAACAATAATAATAATACAGATCTTTTGAACATATCTGTTAACAGATTCTACAGTTTACTTATATACATGTAGTATTTAACCCTTCTATTAAAAGATCAGTTACGCAGATTATAAATCTAAAATCTAAATACATGAATTCCTTTAGTAATCTTATAGTATATCATAGTTTGCGTCAATTAACCCACATGAACTTTCTAGGTATAAGCACATATAAAAATGTTTGAACCATTATTTTAACCTTAACCTTAAAGACCTAGTTTTGTTTTATTAGGACATTAATTAGTTAACGTCCTTGAATGTAACGTACTAATGTATTGCTGTACCTGAAGTACTTGAAAAGGGTATCTATTCTCTTGATAATTCCTGTTTCTAAAAATGATTTAAATTTAATTATTCATTTAAATGTAGATTGACCTCTAAAACCCATTGAAGTATGTCATGCGCAAAATCCATGTATATATTTTATTTTGGAAAATATTTGGGTAGCTTGAAATGTTGTACCACAAATTACTCCCTAATTACGCCATTGTAATTTATGTGTGCTTATGTAAATATACAAAATAGATACAAATATTATGAAATTAAGATTTTTTCCATGTATGGAACTAGCACAGAGATAGTAAATTCGTAACTATGTTAAGTTTTCAGTCACTGCAATTCTTAATTTGTTACCTCATATCTATGGGTGGCTTGGCACCTTCATTCTTGTAATTGTTTTGAAACAGAAAACGTGAATTTGGTCCAGAAAATTTGGGAAAGTTTTCGCCAATTGGTATCTGATTGCACTGGCCAATATGAGAGAAAGGACTTCCGCCACAGTGGTCATGTTGATGCACTGCAGAGCATTCAGAATTGTGTGAGTCGAAACATCTCTCCATAATAAACTTTGTTTCACATGAATGTGTTACCGCAATTATATCATATGGATTCTACAGTGTTGTTAGCACGTGTATTAAAACACTTTAGCAAACATAAAAAATAAAAAAATATGTTTGTACACATCATGTTCGGTTATTAGTTAGTTGACTGTGTGCTATAGTTAACTGTCTAATTTAAAATCAGCAATATTGAAGGAAAATTTCTCCGCATTTTAACGTTTTTTCTTTTGTCATTAAAGAGAATTTCGCACTGGTTACAGTTTCAACACTCCATTTTTCGAAATTCCAATCAAATGAACAAAAATCAATAAGAGAATGAAATATATTGGGAGTGTACATTTGGAGGTGTTATATATACAGTATATATACAGCATCGAAAAAATGTTTTGAAGTTAAGCTACATAATTAAAATTTTACAAAAGGTGCTCAATATGAATATTTGATTGAGAATTTTGTTAATAAAATATGATCTAATATTAAAGATGTGATTTAAAGAAGTTTCGTAACTTTAAAAATAAAACACTGGTGGTATAGTAAATATTGTTAGCAGTAAGTAATATAATGAGAAAAATGTTTCGGATAAATTGAATGTAAGAATGAACTACAATTAAAAATTTCCTATAATGCATGTGTACATTAAAAACATACTGAGTATTCAAAATTTTATATGAAATTTATTTAATTCTTGGGCGGATATCCTCTCTCCTTGATTATTGCATCAACCATTTTTGATAAATTTTTTTACACTGAATCAATGTGTTCATCGGAAGTCATATAAAACACTTCTTGAGTGAATTTCTATTGCTCATGCGCAGAAGTACGCAATTTCTTACAAACAAATGTTTTGAGTTCTATCCATAAATTTTCCGCAGTATTTAACCATCAAATCGATTCCAGGGTCTTTCATGAAGAGCATCGCTTGGCGAGTTGTATGGCATGAGGCCCCATCTTGTCATCCACATCAAGCATAGGCAACAAGTATTTTTCAAAATTATTGACGAAACTTTAAAACTGAATCAACTTTAGCAATTACCCTTTTGTCATTGAGCCAAATAGCTGACCGTACCATTATTCATTGACCACCATAATTAGCACTTTTAGTTGTATTTCCATGTTCCACAAAATTCTTTGTGCTTTTGGAAGTCTCACAAACTTTTAATTTAGACCTAAACTCAATGTGGATTTCATTCTTAAAAAATGCGATCCTTCCCCAGAACTGTTACACTGACCTAACCTTCATTAAGAAAGTCGATTTAATCTATGCATCTTTTATAAATATAGCTTTTTCAATACAATATGATTTCGCAATCCTGTCCTTTTGATGATATTGCGAACAGTTCTAGCCATGGACGTCCATGTTCTAACTGTTGCTATTTATTTTTTTTGGACGCCACCTAATATTCATGGACTAGATTTGTCATCGAGGAGGTATTATAAATGTAAGAACAATGTGAGAATCAACCACCGACAAACTATTTTTAAAATATTTTTTAATAGATATGACACTTCACGCGTAACAGATATTTATGAATTAGTAGCCTAAAACATTAATAATCTATGGGAACCGAAAATGGCAGTGCCTGAACCGTCCTAGAGAGTAACCTCCTCGCGGTGGTTCCTGGAGAAGCTAACCTCCCAGAAATGGGAGGCGCTGAGCTAATACTTGACGGGCGCGTCGCTTTGCGGAGTCCCGAACCAAGAGTGGACGTTAAACAACAGGGTAAACGAAGGTGCTGCCATGTGTGCTATGCGCATGTGGGGGCGGTGATGATGATGTGAGACTGTCTGGTAGTATGTGGAACAGACGGCGGCGCAGGATAAACTGCCTAGCATTAATTGCTGCCTTGGTGCCCAGAGTCATAGAGTGCGTCTATGAGGGCAGTTATATAGAGAATTCCTCTATCTCTGGCCTCTAGATAGGCCTTGGCCAGCATTTGCTGTGCCATACCTATGAAGGAGCTGTGCTTCATCATAGGTTTAGTTATGACAGTAAATGCTCACGAGTCACCCAGTTAGTAGCCTTGGTTGGCGAAAGCTGGAGAGGCGCAACCCTCTCATGAAGCTCAGCCTTCGGCTTCACTCCTGCTGATCAGACTCAACACAGATCAGCACTCTGCGTGCCAGGGGTCGCCAGAGGTCAAACATGATTAAATCCGGCCTTAGCAGGCACACTTCCAGGGGAGGAGTCATGGACTAGATCTGTTGACACGCACTCTTCAGTCTGTCGACTGGTAGAGTAACCCCGACTTCTCAATAAAAAGTTATTGCCAAAATTGAAAGGCAGCATACATGTGGTTAATTTTGATCAAAACAATAATAAACAATATCACAAAATGTACAAATCCATACCTTCTAATTCTGAAAAAGAATTTAAATGAATGGCAAACCTTAATGCTAAAAAGCTTTATTTCATATTTTCATAGGTAACTACCCGAAATATTTTTTTGCTATTGTATATATATATATTTATATATGTGTGTGTATGTGTGTGTGTACGCATATATATATGGATGAATAGATAGACAGATCAATAGGGGGATAGATAAATAGTATGTTCAATTTTTGAAGGATAAATTTATTTTCGTGCATATCATATTAAATAGCTTTAAGTCTCCATATGTAGGAAGAAGAGAAGGTCAAATTTTGTGCATAATTGGAACTTTATTAAGACCTATGCTCATCTCTCCATAAACGACTAGGTTTTATGCAATGGAAAAAATTTTTGGAGTAAATTTTTGAATTAATAATTTTAAATATATTACCAGTTTTATTGCCTTCCATGAAATTTATTTTTCACAAATATATATTTACTTAAATTGTTTTTCAAATATGCTTTCCCAATGTTTTTATAAATTTGCAAATGAATTTTTAGTTAAAAATGGCTTTCAAAAAGTATTTAAATTGTGAAGATTGTAATTTGTTCATCTTAAGACATCTAAATCAGAAAAAAATTATCAAGCATAATCCCATTGGAGAACTATAAACGTTTAGACAATTCAAAATACTTATAGCATTTTTGCTCTTTATTCGAAAGCTTGTTTTAAATTATTGGTTTATTTCATAAGTATCCAATTTTCCAAACAAATTAAGGCATTGAGCTAATAAGTGGTCGTTCAAAACAATCAGGAACTGAAATTTTTAGCTTTTAGTGTAATTTGCATTTAGACCAATTAAATTTAAAACACTTATTATAGTAAAAGCTTTTAAGATATCGTACTTATCAGCTAATGCTTTGAAATAAATTTATTAATAAATATTTTAGCTACTGATCATATCAACGTGTTGAAGGAAATTCGCAAATTGAAAAATATTAAATTCAATTTACTTCATCAACAGCAAAATCAAAACAATGCTTCATGAGTAATTTAACAACAATTCAAATTTAAACCAAATCTATCATTAATACTTTGTTATAATATTTAGTTTTATGGATGCTAGTACTTGAGATACATTTCAGTATTTCTGAAATTGTTAACCAAAAATAATGCAATCCAACTGTTGTGTAAAAAATTGGTGCATCTACAATGATATACTTATGGAATTCGAAACAAATATATACAGTTTATTCCTTTAATTGAAGGCTAAAGATTTTTACGGAGTAGTCTACATCTCCTATTCCTGAATTTCTGAATAAGCTTACTGTGATAAATAGATTAATTTCTAATTTTTTTTCAAATGGGTCATGTGGGTAGGATTTACAGAGAATGCCTCCAATAGGTGAAATTTTTCCAATACTTTTTACAGAACATTTTATGCATTATATTTTTTTAAAGGTATCAAATTTAGGTTGTCTCAAAAACAGTCATTTTAGAAAAAGTATATTTTTATTTTTAAAAACAATTTTTAAAAACGTATACGAATCAAATACTTACAAACAATAGTCACCATTACAGTTAATAATATTTTGAAGGTGTGGACCCTCATCATTTCACATTCGTGGCGCATTACTACAAACTAGCTTTTTCCTATTAGAAAATTAGCCTATTAAATTCAATTTATCTCAAATATTGAAATATTCAAGATTCTCAAAGTAACTAGTACTATGCAATGCAAAAATGTCAAAATTATGAAGGTTGAGTTGTAACCTACTTCCAAGGAATACTATAATCATAGCTTGCTTAAAGCTTGATTTCAAAACTTGCATCTGCAAATAAGTTAAATTTTTCTAAATAACTGAAAGAATATCCAAGTAAGTATTAACCATTTTGAGTCCAAGTGTAAACAGATAAATTTGTTGGCTTTCAACCTACACCATAAATATGCCAAAACACTTTTAGAAAAGATGCTTATTCGAAGTCTATTGACGTCTATATTTTGCTTCACTGTTATAATCTTGTGCGTCCCCCAATTCTCATATCATGTTGATGAATGCAACAAAATTAGTGGCAATATTCGAAAATTCAAGAAAATTTCCGATGGTAATAATAATTTGTCGCCTACTGTATTTGCGAAGTCACATTGAATTGTTTTGAATAAATGTATTAGTAAAATAATGATTATATTTCATTCATTTTAATAGTAATATGCAGTTACTTAATGGTAAAGAGGCGAGTTCTACTTGAAGTAATTTGAGGAAAATGTTTTAACTTCCTGCTTTATTTTTGGAATTTAGACATTGAAAGCATTCCCAAACCAAGCATTTTAATTCACAACCACTAAAATTGATATTCGTGCAGATTTGATTTTTGCTCAATGCAAAAATTTTTGTTTGCAGTTCGAACGGTTAGATCGCTCTCTTTGTTACCAACCGTTGTCATGAACTGGGTTTGCGAGACTATTTCTAGACTCGAGACCAAATTCCGAGACTACGATTCGATACGAGGCGAGAAGTAACGCATTTCGAAGAAATCAAATGAGTTCGAACATCTATTCGAAACATATTAGTAGATATATAATATTGATGTTTCAATTTCATTTCAAAAATTTAAATTAAATTGACAGTTTCTTATTATTTATAAATTACTTCAATGATATCTGCTCAAAACATATACATTTTATAAATTAAATTACATAGTCTAAACGAAATTTTGTAAATGAATTTCATTGTTCGTACAACAGGTTCAAATCCATTTTTACATTTCTTTTAAGATCATTAATAAATTTTCCCTTTAAGCTGAGGTGGTAATTCATTCCAAGTTCAATACAAAATTTAGTATAATGATTACCTTATCACTTTATTGTTAAAATTAAGTTTTCTATAAGATTTTCTTTTTATGTGTATATTAGTTGGAATTTTGTCTCTTGTGTTCACTTTGAAAAAAGTTTCTAGAGATTTTAGCTTGCACAAGTATTCCAATGAAAACAAATAATTTCTCTTCTCTGATTGTAACTTGCTTTCTTCTTTCAAAGATGTTGTGGATACTCTAATTGAAAATTCTTTCTAGTTTGATCTTCATATATATATATATATATATTTGAGTGATACTGAATCCAACTGAAATTACTCTAAAAATATTTCATACCA
>CABFPE010000424.1:484391-501833 GCA_900660155.1 Hofstenia miamia
CTGAAATTACTCTAAAAATATTTCATACCACCGTGCCCTATATATAGGGCAATATATATATATATATATATATATATATATAATATTATATTTTCCCTTGGTTAATTTACATGTGCAGCATGCGTTTGATGGTAGATGCGTGGCGGTTTATAATTTTATTGTGTTATTATTAATTCAAATAATTTAATAAAAATTTCAAATCAATCAATCCAGCTCTGAAAATCACAGTGATAATTGTTCATAAGCATTCATTAATTACTTTTTCTTTAAACTTTGGTTGAGAAAACCAAAAATAACTTTGAAAAGCATATAATTAAGGGAACATAATTTAGATAACCTTTTGAGGATTTTTACAAGTATTTTTGGAAAAATCTCTTTTGACAGATAAAACGCATTGTCAAATCTTGAGTTAAATGGACAATTAGCAGGAAGTCTTTAGTTGCGGTAAGTATAATGAAAATACCTTTTAATTAGTTTTTCATGTATGTCTGCTGGACACGCATTCCGGAAGTTTTTAACGGAAAAAACTTATAATTCGACTTCGCTTCAAAATTACATAAATTTTGACAAATTTTCTGTAAAAGATCATTTTTATGTAGAAATGTTTATTCATGCAATAAATGAATTTTCAGAATTCTGAACAAAAAATGTTAATTTGAAATAGAAAACCTCGAAATTCCGGTAACATAACATGCGTGTCTAAATGAAAATAATTACTCGAAATTTGATCGCTTCGAATTGCTTTCTGATGGAAAAAATTATTTTAAAATTATTAACGTTAACAACAATAAATAATTTGTTTCCTTTTGATCAAATTCATATTAGTTTCCGTTTTGAAATTTTTCCTTAGTGTCAGGATTTTATTTACCAATAGCATACATGGTGCTAATTAATTGCTAACTGCAAATTAAATTAAAGACTTTTACAATTATATCTTATTCTATTTTGTTTAAATTTTTTTATAATTTTGAGAGCAGTAAGTTTCAGGATAATTACTTTTCCGAAGATATTTCTCTAACTCTGGCACAATGGCTTATGCTGCAGGTGTATTAGAAATAAGGTATAAATTTAGATTTTTCTTTATGCTTAGAAAGTTTCTGCTGTGAAAAAGGTCTATTCTTAATAAATATTTTAGAAATTTTGTCCATTAATTCTATTAGTTTATTATTTTAGTAGCTAGCAGCAAAGAAGTGCTACTTGGAATATCTGCAGCAAACCTTTGTATTTTTAGTCTGAAGTACATCAAGGCCTACTTTAATCACGGCCTGAAGATTTGCAGTACAAAAACGAAGAGCAGCAATAAATACTCTTGCAAGTAGGGAATTGGTGTTAAACTTTGTTCAAATACAAAAAATATCAAAAATTCCCTGCAAACTAGTCGGGCTACAACCATTGTATTTGCTTCGCAACAAAGAAGGGTTCATCAAACAGTTAAAGGGTTTTACATGCAAAGAAGTAAATTGAATTTCTAGAAATATTTCATCTCAAAGTAGAAAAGTTAGATCTAAATTTCTGCTTGTATAAATCAATATTATGTCGTCAAATCATGAATTTTGTTATGCAAAAAATGATTGTTTATTGTTAATGGGCTCATTATATTCGAAAGTGGTTTTGCAATTTTCAAGAAATCAAAGCGTTTCAAGAAGTACATAGATGCATAAAATTGGAAATTTTTGATTTTGTTACTTAAAGTGTGTTTGCCGCCTCATTTTTGTTCATTTTACTGCAAATCGTCAGGCCTTGATTACAGTGGCCTAGAGTACATCTAGTGTATATTTAATGCTTAGCCACTGTAATGCTGTGAAATCTTGACAGTAAATATAACCATGTTGTTAAACAACAATAGAATTCTTATTCATATTATAAGGCAAGATTCAAATTTTGCTTTTTGAACAAAACGGTATTTGAAAAAAAGTATTTATAGCGTCCTCATATTTTATATACAATAAGCTGCTGTTTTGAAATTTAAATTCATGAAATGTCTGAATGTTGGAAGAAGCATTTATTTTGGCTGGAAAGTTTGATAAAACCTAGAAAATAAGCAGTAAATCAAGCAAATTGTGAAGCTCACACAGACATTATAAAATTCTGGCAAAGATATGTTTGTATATAAAAGCTTCATTCTCTATTGAATTAATTTTAATTGTACGGTCCCATTTTGTCACATTGGATTTGGTCTCAGTCCCATGACCATTTCTCAGTGGTCATGGCTTTTTCATTTATGGTCTCGGTCCCATGTTAATCCCAGTCCCATCGAAACACCTAGGCTCTAATCCCAATACCATGTGACTGGGACCAGTAATAGAAATGAGGCTGATTTTAGCAAATTGCATACCCACTCTACAAATTCTGTAACCTGTCCTAGAATAACGTGCTCAAAGCTACAGTCTGCCTCCATGTTGCCCCACAACTTTTATCTCACTGCCTCTATGTTGCATCACCCAATAAATTATCTTCAAAGATTCCCCAATATTTCATTGCTTCATATTGAAAACGGCATAACAGCAAAATACTGTGACTTCTTTGGCTTAGATTCTACAGAATAATGTTTCAAATTCCATCTAGTAATGCAACTAATAGAAAAGTTTTAAAAATAATGATAATATATATCATGCATGAGCTATTCAGATAAAATCGGATTTCCTAATTTTTTATCTTGGCCTTATTCAATATATTCGAATTATTCTATCCTAATTAATACTTAATGATAATACACTGAAAAAAACATCATTAAAATGAAGTTGAATTTTAGCTTCTTATAAATCCAATTTATGCACGATACATTAGATGTTATAATGCAGCGAAGTTGCAAACGGAAAGTTTTTGGAGAACAAGTAAGGTGACATTTGGTTCTGCTTTAGAAACGACTGTTCTGTCCTGCTTTGCCTTAAGAAGGAGGCTAATTTGTCCTGCTTTGTGATCTGTTTTTTAGATAGATATCTAAAAAGCAAAATGCTTTTTTTTAGTGTCTGAAATAATGTCAATGTTTTCACCACAGTTACCCAATAAATTGTTCCATCAATATAATATTCAATATGATTAAATTTCATTTCTTTGTTTATACACAGCTTGACAAATAAACACTCATTTTTATATATATATATATATATATATATATATATATATATATACATTTGTTATTTCAAATCTTCAATCCTAAATCATCATATTAAACTTAGTGTAAGTATTGATGATGGGAAAAAAATCTGTTCTTCTTCTTGGGAATTTGGAAATTGCCACAATAAGGACAAGTCAAATTCAAGCAAAGGAGAAGTTCCTACTACAAATCAAATTGTAATTTTTAAATTAACCTTAAACGACCTGGGAATTCTGAAAAAATCTCATGATCCTATAAAAATTTTTTTAAGCGCTTATAGCTTAAAAACTATTAAAGCTATGATCAATCTGAAAGCATTTTGCGCTCTAATTCCACGAAGCTCCGCGATCTCTGAGTTTGCGCATGGCGCGCCTCAATGGGCTTGGAATATTTTTGAACATTTCAAGAAACAATCCAAGTTCTTTGCTGCTTCCATGGGCTCAAAACCGTTTAAATACATGACATTAGGCATGGAGAAAATTTAAATCATTTTCAAAAATTTTAAATTTTCAATGAAAACTTGTTAATCGTTTTAACAACCTCAGTCACAGCAATACGCTTTAATAGAAAGTTTCAGCAATTCATTAACGGATGTTCCCCATGGGTTCAGCCTGTTGGCGCCCAGCTCTACCTCCCCAATAGACACGCTCATGCCCCAAGATTTTCAAATTTGCTAATAGGCTTGGAGAAAATTCTTTGCAAATGTGGGAAAATAGTTTGTCCTTTAAAGCGGACGTCAGGCTGTTTAAGGTTAACAACGACTATAGATGTGCGGTAAATAATTTTCCCAAATGCAACTATATTGCCAAGTAAATGTACATGTTATGAATCAGATGTTATTTACACAACCTAGAATAGGCAAATTACTTTGTCGTCCCAAGAACATTTTGCACCAGTTTTACTCTACAATTATCCACTTTAATAAAAAAAACTTTCTTCATGCCCAACCCGATCTACCACCTACCCGACTCGTACATGAAATATAATCATTCAAGTGGAAAGAACAACTAAATATTAGCCTTAGCCCAAACTTCTTAGAATTTATATAAAATTGATTTGGGTTTCTTAAAAAATTTAAAGTCTTATCATCAATATAGATATTCAAAATCTGAAAACGCGGTTTATCTACAGAAAAGAAATAGCTGAGGCTATAGTGGATATTCCCACTGGAATTAAAACTCATAGAGAATAATTTGAATGAATCTAAAATATTGGAATGTTCATTAAAATTTTTTATACTTTCAAGTACTTTCGGAAAATAAATCAATTTTAAAAAACTTTCACAAATACTTGGGATAACATTTACCATTAGATGTGTCAGAGAATTTATAATTTACTCCATAACCTAATTCAACCGAAGTTTGCTAACAAAATTTTTTCTTTTAGATTTACTCCCTTCGTTTTATTTAATTTTGTATTATGTATTAAACATATTTATTATATTAACTCAGTATTGCATCAATCCAAACAGATTTTAGTAATAATATAAGTTTACATTTTAAAATTGCGTCAGCCAATCGTAGTCCTTCAAAGGCATTTTAAAGGTTTTAAAAACAAAATTTTTAATTCCGTTATGAATTCCAATGAAACCTATTCGTTGACTTTTATTGAAGATTGGAGTCAACCGCTTTCTGAAATCAAATCCAAGTATTTGCTTCAATGGCGCATTGTCTACATGACGATTCTGGCGGTGGCTGTATGCTTCGGAGTCCCCGGCAATATTATGGGTAATTTTCCCAAATTTTTAAAATATCATTATTCTTAATATTTGCCTGCCATAGAATGAATAACTAAAATATCAAGTGACCCCTCTTCACAATTTTCTAACTACACGCATTATATTAACAGATCTTTCAATTAAATACATGAATGATATATTGAAGTTATTTCACATCATAAGTACATTCATTTTCGTATGTTGGAGGAACTTTAAATCTTCTGACTATTAAACAAAGGGCCTTAAAATATGGCAAAATATTCTTCAAAGTTTTCCACGTGGACAAACACCGTTAACCTATCAATATAAATATGCTCTAAAATATAACTTCATCTCTTTTAAAACCTTTACTGCAACATTTCAACGTTTATCAAACCAAAATTTTCTGTAGCATTGAAAAATAGCATCATCCCAACCCCTCAGCACTCTTACAAAGTTTACATAGCTATCTGAATGTCGATTAGTTTTATTCTTCACTTTAGTGCTTATTCACTTTTGATATTTAAATCACTTAACATAAAATAAAGATTATTCATTCGTGTTAAAAATATTTTTGGGCACAATATTATTCACTTTGCAAATTTAGTTTGAATTTACTAATTTTAATTTTTTACCTTGAAATATTGAAATAGTTGAAATAGCTCAAATTTATTAGATTACCTATTGTAAGCTGTTGATAAATATTTTCTTATATAATATGATAAAAACATACATGATACATTTGGTAGTATATGAAATATATTTGAGAAAAATTTGAACTCTGTTTCTTTATCACTAATTGTCAAATACAAAAATACCAAAATCTTAATGTTGTTTGTCATTGCTTAATCACCTAGCTATAGATAATTATCAGTGGGAATAAACGTTCAAATTAGCCTTAATTAAAAGTGTTCAATTGTGAATATTGTATAAGCTTATGAGATATTGAAAACGAAAAATTAAAAATACAAATGAACTATTTCAGTTCTATTTTTGGCTATAATTTTTTATTCATTATCTTGAATTTGCATCCAATTTATTTTTCGTTTCATAAATCTACAGTATGCAATTTAAAGTATTATCGATATCTAATGCTAATCTTAAAAAAAACTTCGCCTCTAACTACTTGTAGAGTGAATGCTTCATTATAAAAATTGAAATATTTCATTTTTTATTTTTCATTCATCATTTATTGTTTGTCAATTTCATTTCACAATTAAGTATTTCATTTTTACATTTAAGGTAATTTGTTTTAAGTAGATTTTTAATATATATTTTGTTATTGCTCCCATTTTATGAAAATCATTTACTTCGACATCCAGTTGCGGGTTGCCTATCAGTAGATGACGTGATCAAAATTCGTTAAAGAACTGTATGTCAAAAAAAATACATTCGTCCCGTGACACGAATATTAAATATATTTTCTAACGATGCCACATAAGCAAACCTAAATTCTGATAAACAATCATGATGTGCCTTGTGATCGGATTGTATTTTAGTGATTTTCTCAATCGCGACATTTGAAAAACTTCGTAAAATCCCGAATATCTTAGTGGTAAACTTGGCGATTTTCGATTTGGGCGTCATGTGCATGAATGCTTTATCATTTATTGGAGGAATATTTGGTGAGAAAATGTTCACAGCTGTAGTTTGTGAAATTTCTGGAACGATTTGCATGATTTCTTGCTTTGGATCACTTTGGTCTATTATGGCTATAGCAATCAATAGGTAATATTTATGTCATTACAAGTAGTAAACAAAACTTTTTCTTTACAAATATTAGCTAAAGCATTCTTCAGAGAAAATATATTGAAAATTCGCACATATTGTATTTGCTCCAGACTTATATTTATTTTGTTAAATTTGTAATTATTGAATTTCTATATATTTTGTATATATATATATATATATATATATATATATACCAGCGACAGCCCATATTTGTTTGAAAATGGATTCATTTTGAGTTTCTATTCTAAATATGCTTAACATTACACTCACTGTTCAGAAATGACAAAATGAAAGAAATTACTTTGTTATAAACAACATGTCTCAGTCAGCTACAAAAACGAAGGAACGATTTGTTTGCATGTACCTGGGCAACTATAATTATAGTTATTGATTCTAGTCATTTATTAGAATGTGGGCTTGGATTTTGGGTTTTTGACCCAAGTTTTGGCCCAAAACTTATATTGGAGTTACCCAATGCAAGTTTTTGTCCAATCTTGGTTGATGTAGAATGTTTAATTCCAATAACAAATTCACAAAGTTGCCTTTAGATATATCTATATATGTCATAATTCTCTGTATAAGCAAATGTTTAACATGAAGACCACGGTTCTCTTTGCTATTAGCATATGGGTTGCTACTATTCTTATTGACTCTCCTAACATGTGGTTTTTTGGTTATGGCCTCCACGGTTACGTATATTACTCCTTGCACTGTGCATTCTTCGCTTCAGATGATTGGTGGTACAATGTTTTCTTCTACACTGGCTTCGCATTTCTATTCCCTGTGGTTGTTACTGCATTCTGTTATTGCTCAATATGGATCTCATCAAATAGTTAGTATTTTTAAAATTCCGTCAAGTATTTAAAATATTTCAATATTTTTTTAACTTTATTAGTATTAATATTAAATTGGATAAAGAAGTTTTCTTAATAAATATGAATTACAAATTGATACAATGTTTTTCTTACATAACTCGATGAGGAGTCCTTTTAAAATATGAGACAAAGCATTCGCTTGCTTGGTTACATAAATCATTGATAATAGACAATTGTAAGATAATTTTTTGATTCTTGTTAATAAAAATATCAATTGTTTTTCCTTAATTAAATATTTAAAATTTTGTAAGTAAATTGAAATGTCAATTTTCAGGCTTTCTATTAATGTATTTAGTCAGATTGCACTTTACTTGAATTTTTGATTTTGGAGTTCATAATTTTCTCCATTTAAAATCATTTCAACCAGCTTAAAATACCTTGCTAAATGGCGTTTACTCTTTGAAGTGGTTCTAAGGAAAGTTACTCTTGAAAAATGATTATTTGAAAATATTCAACCTTGTATATTCAAAGAAATTTATAAATACAACACAAACGAGCACTAATTATTAATAGAAAAATCAGAAATGAAACCATGAATAGAAAAGATTGTGATGCGCGACAATTACCATTAAAAATTATATGAGATACTGCTTCGCCTATAATAAATATGTTAATTTTCAGACTTTCAGAATTGTGTTTTATATTTTTCAAAATATTTTTGTCAAACTTCAACTAACTTTCGAAACATAAAGCAATTCATGTTTGTAATATTTCAGTATGATCTTTTAAAAACGAAATGATGATACGAGATCTTAGCCAAAATTATGTTAATATTTTAAGACCTCCTTTTTTAAGGCAAACCTAAGCATAAGTTTTAAAGTTATATATTTTTTTTTTTAGGAAATAGTTTTACATTAAAAGGATGCTCATTTTACCATAAAAAGTTAACATGAAATCAATATTATCAGAGCTTGAATTGACAAATTAAAAATAATTTGATCCAATATTTTGCAAATGCGACTTAAATTCTCTCTAAATTCACAACTAGCTATAATGTACAATTTACCTTCAACCTGTAATTATAAAAACACATTGCCCCGTTTGTGCATTGTTGTGAAAAAATTTACTCTAATTGATTCCAATGATTAGTTAAAATTATAATTTTATTTACTTAAAGCTCCCATTAAAATTTACTACAAATCTGTTGCAGGAATACCCATATTAACAAAAAGTCATCGATATATTAATTTTATATCGAGCACTTTATTGAGGTCAAGGTAATAAAATTGAAGCCCTGTGAGTGCTCGAACTAAAATGTTAACCCACAAGAGCTTAGGCTAAATTTTACGTAATACATAGCTGTCAAATTTAATCAAATTCTGTTCCCGTTCTTTGAATTTTCATCTATCAATTATAAAACAAGCCAAATTAAAAATACAAAGATGGCCTAATTGAATCCCGACCTCACTTGCGCTTTCAAAACAGATTATTACATCAAATACATCAAATATCAAAAGCATTATGCCAATGGATAAAACAATTATTTATAAATTTCAAGCAATGATTCAGATTTGGAAAACATAGAACTAAAAAACATGACTTATTTGATAAAATCAATTCAAATACTGTTAGTTATACAAATGTTGATATAATGAAATATTTTGACGATTCAAGAGTTTCGGCAAAGCTAATAGCATCAACAGCTGAAAAAAAATTCCTGAATTACAAAAAAACAATAACAGAAGTATTTAAACACTCAAAAAAATTAACACCAGCAAATCCTGTGAATTAATTTTTGTACATCATGTCATAAAAAACGTCAATCTAAAGAACTCAATTAAAGAAAATATCAAAATTAAGCTCTGTCCCAGTCAATAAGTAAACCGGTTTTTTTGGAAAATGAGGTAGTATGATATAACACGAGTATAATTTCAAGTTTTGATTTTCATTTTTTTATAATATGCACAAGATCCTAAACTATCTAATTCGAGCCAAAACCATGGTATTTACGCTATAATAAAACCCCAATTATTGATATAAAACTTTACTTATTAACTGGGACAGAGTTTAATAAAAATTCAATACCAATAACAAAGAATGTGAAATATTTAGGCTATCAATAATAAATAGAATTGGGATGTACATGTGGAATCTAATAGAAAGAAAGCGAATTTCATTATATCATCAGTTTCATATCTATTAAACCATATGTAGAATGACCAAAAATTTTATATCTTCAATATGTTAATTAAGCCAAATTATCTGTATGAATCTGTAGTATTTTAACACGAGTAACGAAAAAGAACATTAAAGTTTTAGAAAGAGCTATTATTTAATTCACGAAGATTTCAAAATTCAACAAAGATCATTTATTTTCAATTGTCAATAACGCCTTCAAATCGCAATTTCGAAAAACTTCAAAAAAGATCATCAATGATCCTAATCATCCTCTAAATGAAAGATTTCTTAGAAGCACGATCGAAAATTCTAGAATATTACTAAGATCAACACTATCACATAAAGCATTATATACTAACACTTTTGTTCGTATAAATAAAAAAGAATTTCCAACATATTTATAGATATTTATGAACATATACATGTATTAATTAATTTACATTTGTAAATAAAGTATACGTGGAAGTAAAATTTCATAAGAATCAATACAAATGAGACTTCCTGGAAAAATTACAAACTTGCCTTGCTGTCCTTCTGAGCAGCAGAAGACACGTATTTATTAGTGCCACGTTCACTTAGAGGCCTCAAAATTTGTGTCTTTTTCAGGTTTCAATTTTTTTCTGAGTGGCCTTGTACACAATATATGCAAATGATAAACGCTTATCTAAATGAAAATCTTTATGGCTTAAGATTCATAGGTTGTAGCTGTAACGGAATTTGGAATTGTTAATCTTAAATTCCACGAGTCGTTTGCATTGATATGATAATAGTTGTGCACTTATAAGACTCTGGCAAAGACATCCCAATTATAATGTTTCCTTCCTTCTGCTTAGTAGTTGAAACTTTGATGCAGAATATTTATTTTACAACTCCTATCGAAACAAGGACATTCTAATAATAATTTTTGTTTACGTGTTTTTGAAATGATTTGTGTGTCCATTGTTTTCAAGCCCAGAGGAAGTTTTGTTTAAGAAATCTTATCTTTTTCTCGCTTTTTGCATACTTCGGAATTCTCTTAAAAAAATTGCAATTTCAAAGATTTCATCAAATGTTTTAAAATAATTTCCAAAAAACTGGTTCCTTAAGAAATTTTATAATAATAATATATATATATATATATATATATATATATATATCTATTTATATATATGTTTTTGCAAAACAACTTAACGATAAATGACAATTTATAACTTAGCTATGTGAAATCTCATTATTAATGGCCAACGCTTTCCGATCCGCTTATTGCGGAAGGTACTATTTGATGACCTTTTATACATAAATTCTGCCATTTTATAAGTTCGAATAGTTTGGTAAAATCTATTCTAAAGTTTCTCCATCTGTTAAGAGAATTGATATGTGATCTTTTGTAACCCTATCATTTTAAAGTTTATTGGAATGTGAATTTGGATTTGTAGAATTTAAGATTACAATGTAGGGTGTAAATTTCATCTGAAGTGAATGCAAATATAAAGACACATTCGAAAATAGTTATTATTTAAACTGTGCATATACAATGAATTATAATGAAAATTTTTAGAAATGGCTGGGAACTTCAGTGCTCAAAGGAAGTCGCAGCAGCGGCAAATGACAATGTCTCTTATCATCATCTTCTGTATTTTTGTAATGTGTTGGTCACCTCTGAGTGTAATGATAGGAATACATGGCGTATTCGACAATCTAAATATTCCATTCGGTTTGTAAAGTATCTTCAGTTCTCTAAATCATAATGTTAATGAAAAATATTTATCCAATTATATTGCATAAATAGATTCTTTTAACATTTTATGATTCAAATATATTCTCTAAGAATTTTCATAAAATTTGACAGCAAATTTTCCCTTGCACAACCACTTTTACTAGAAGCAACATAACCGCAATGTTGTATTTATTTTTATTAATCAGTTCTGAAATATATGTTAAAATAAGCATATTTAGAGGTATTAATCAGTGCTGAAATTTGGGCACACATGAACAGTGCCATAAACTTCATGGTCTATGGATTCACTCATTCAGGGTTTAGAGAAGCATACAGAATGATCTGGCACTACATCTTACCATGCATATTTAAGAAAGTAGAAAGAAAGTAGTATTCCAAGACTTTTAGATGTAGTCGCATTAAACTAAATTGTAAATTTATTATTAACTGAACGGTAAAATATTATAATGTTATTCAACACCAATTCTTAGAATCTCATTTAGATTATTACAAATATGCATTCTCTAGTCAAATTCAACTTCAAGACCTCAAAATTTAAAATATAATCGATTTATGACAATACTGCTAGTAGTTATAAGAAACGAAAATGATACTATTATTTTATTTAGAGGATTATTTTAATTTTAGAACAGAAGAAATTGTTATTTTTTACCAATATTCTTTTAGCAAAGACATTTTCTTAATTACAACAATGTTTGTGAATCTTTTAATGAACATGTGCAATGAAATGTTAAGTAGTTCTATTTCGCAATTCTTAATGAAAATTCATTTTAATTTAAGAAAATCATCTGTTACAAATTATTAGGCCTATAATATTGTATGTGTTGTTGACCCATGAATGCCATATCCATGAAACTATTATGAGTCTTTCTAAAATCTATAACCAACTTCTCCATCCTTGCCACCAAGACCAATGAACATACGTTTATATATCTTTGATTGTTGTATTTTGAATTTGGCATTTTATAAAACTTATTTTATATATACTCTATTTTAAAAATTTACCTTTTTGGTGTTGATTAGTTTGCTTAATTTTATTTAAATATGCATAAATTTTAATTGCATTTAGCAAGTGCGAAAATTTCTAAATGCCTCTTATTACTATTGCATTTCAAGAGATCAATATATAAATAACTTGTATTCCAATTTTTTGAGTAAATATAAACTGTTTTAATAAATACTTATAAAGTTTATTATTAAAAACGGTTCACTTACAGAAAAACCAGAGGAAAGAGGAAAAATATTGTGCACATTTTTTATTTTTGACAAGTGACAAATTATACGGGATCTCTATATTTAATGCTACATATGTGTAGATATTAGAAGTTAATGCAACCATACACACAAAAAATATCAAATTAATTTCATTTGCGAATTTGAAAGAACAGATTTACCGACTTTTAAAGAATTTTATGCATTCAATTTAGAAATGCGTCTGGTAAAGTCAAGAGATTTCTGGTAACTGTCAACAACCAAAGAATAAAATTTTACCTAACATCTTTTTCTTTTTGAATGATAATTCTGTTATTTAAATCTCTCATTTTCCCTAATCATAATTTTTTTGTACGGGCATTCAATTGCGTCTACATTCCTTCAATAGATATAATAAATAATGACCAGAAACAAGATTCACTACTAAAAAGACTTTAAAACAGATTATTCAAAAGTGAAAATATTACTTCTGATGTAAAATTGAATTTAATTAATCATTGTCACAATGCTCGCTATAGAATACATGACTTGATACATAAGCATTTTGAACAGGTTGGAAATTGCATTCAGAGAATTGACATAGGTATTCATCAAGAATTGAGAAATAATCGTATTAAACCATACAAACTTGCCACCAATGAGTCAGAATTGGCTAATAAGAAAAAACATATTATATACATTACATATTGAAACCAAATTATTTAAGACTCTTGCTAAGCCCGGAAACATAAAAAATAATTCCGAGGAATATCTGCCCGGTTTCCTAAATATTTTTTTCAATATGTAAATATTGCATTTATTGCACGAAAATTAAATATTTTCAATTATGATTTCTTTAAAATACTCAATAAAGTGCAGCGGTACTTTAATAGGCAGAAAGCGATAGTTAGACCAATCGTAAAAATAATTCATTTATGTATTTGGGACATTCTAAAAATGATCCCAAATAAATATCAACAAAATTCACAAAATATTTGGAAAAAACTAAATTCATAAATAACAAGTGAATTTTCATTGTAAGAAAAATGTATAGGTATTGTATTGAGAGCAGGCCAATTATTTCAAGCCAGCCCGCCTAGCTGTTTTCAGCCAATGAAATATATTGATAATCTCTTTTCATCTCAATAATTTCATTGCTGAGTCTTATGGGTTATTCACCTTTTCTACGACAATGGAACCAAATGCCAATTAAAAAAAATTTTGACCTTTTGTTTTTCTTGTTACAATTTTAATCTCAAAAACTTCGAAACAGATGATCTGAATACGTAGTTTTCTAGCCCTTGTCCAATATGTGGTATCTCTCAACAACTGCATTAAATTTAGTAATTTTCTGAATGAATGAATGAATAGGTAAGTAATAGCCAATGCAAAAAAGCAATACCAAGGAAGCCATTAAGTGCCAACATTTATAGCTGTTTAAATATTAAGAGTAAAACTACCAATGTAGTATTTAATACTTCTCACGGTTGTTAGGTCAAATTTATTTATGTAGATCTTTATAATTTGGGCTTAGAAATAGTTTTCAGTGAATGAGTGCAAATTGGTTCAAATGTTTGTAAATTTATCCAAGGCATTTAAATGTAATATAAAATTGAAGTAGTTTTGAAGAATCTCAATCCAACTGCTCCTCAAGAACATTGGGTAAAATTTTGTAATGAAACATGGCATCCGTGGATTGGCAAATTATATCTGCAAAATAGTATATTATAAGTTGGGGCATGTACAATAAGTGTCTCTAAATGCAAATCACAAAAAGTTCTACCGCTCTACTGCTGTTCCATTTAATGTGGCTGCAATCAGTAGCTGGTAGTGTTTCTAAAGCAATGGCCAGATATCGGCATTAATAATTATTGAGATGATATAACTGAAAATGGAACATCAAGGACTGAGTATTTGCAGTTAGCCCGTTGCTGTTCTTTCAACTGAAATATACTAATTAATAAACTGCAGAGCATAGTTGCAATTGGATGGGATTTAATTTTTCGAATTAAGCATTTTCATAGGCTTCAGTTTTAACTTTACTGAAAATATTAAAAATTTACTTCTATGATTTGTTTTAAAGTTGTATTTCATTATTGAGAGTTAGATTATTAGTACATGATGCAGTTTCTGAAAAATCAAATTATATTCCAAATATACTGAATTTACAAAATATTGAGCTGTGAATCAATCGAAAAATAAATAGGGTAGGTATTGAAGGACATAATTATCTTTAAAAAGACATGACATGACATTAAAACCAATAGCTGCATTTTTAAATTTACTAAGTATTCGCATGCGCATCAAGCAATGGCTCACCCATAATGAACGTCCAATTTTTTCTCATTATTCTGTCAGAATGATAAATTAGCAGCATTCTAATGGTTACTTAGCATAGACATTAATAAATTTGTGTTTCACTTGCAGTTAATGCACACTTAATACCGTACATTTACTTCTATTCAATGACAGTCTCTGAATGCCTGTCGCATTGTATATATGCCTTTTTTATCAATACAATCGGCAAAAGTTTAATAATGGATTCCAATATCAAAATTATATACTATAATTAAAGAGAATTGGAGATTAGGGAGCAGTCAATGTAGAAAAGCTTAAAGAAATCAAATTTAAGAATAGATATAAATCTTAGTATACATGGTGTTAAGGGAAGCGTATGAATCTTTAAGCGTTTATCGCTATTTGTGATTTTGAACACTCTGCTTTTGGATTTTTCCATATTTGGGAAAATTATGAATATTTGAAAATCAAACATTGAATCATATGTCAATATATATCCAAAGCAGATGTTCCATGGGTAAAAAAGGTTGAGAACCTTCAAACTTACGGCCCTGAGAGTGCTCACACTCGACTCGAGGTTTAAAAACTCAACTCGACAATTCGACTCCACGAAACCAACTCGATTTTAACGTGAATGGCATCTGTTTTCTGCAATTTCTGATAATAATGTTCAACAATCCATCGGCCATTCACTATTTATCCCTATTTAATTTATCATGTTGTATTTCTGTGAACACTTATCATAATAATTTTATTGCTAGAACATCAATCCACTAAGTCATTATTCTATTAAGAATTAAGTTTACAAATTTAAATATGAATATATAAAAAAATTTTAAAGAGCGAAAAATTTTTGTTGAGTGCTTAGTTTATATTTAGTGAACATTAATATCTTATATTTTTTGATGCACTACAATTGTCATGCATCTTTATTGAAGAGGACTGTCAGCTATTTATAGATGGTTTTCTGCTTTTTAAATATCAATAATCTTAGGTGAAAGAGAAATTCTACTTGTTAATAAAACTCAAGAAACTTTCGACAAAAAGCTGTAGAGTGTAGAATTTTAAACTTCAATAATAGAACTTATGCAAATATTTTTCAAGGAAAATCTTAATACTAGAAATCCGGAGTGCTCAACCTTGACCACTTTGCATATTTAAATGCATTTGTAATGCCGTATGTAACTTGAACTGAAATACAAAAAAAAATGTTATATTCTACTAATTATTTTATTTCATTTGATTATGTTTTGCAGGATTATCTTACGGTGATTAATTCTGACAACCATTGGCATTTAAGGTATAAAATTTCAGGCACTCTATTGTTAAGTAGTGAGTCAAAATGGCAAAAGACCAATTAGAAATCTCATTTTATTAAGTTCGTAGGTACCACGGAAATATATAATAATGGCAAGTGTTTTAATTTTCAAAATTATTTTGGACATAGGGTACATTCATTATACAAAAATGTCAGAAGTCTTGGAATAATACAAAATTAAACTACTTAAGTCGAAATTTTGCTAATGTAATTATCTGTGTGACTGAAAATGAGACCTAACTAATAGTTGAAGACAATATATATCTGTAAAATTTAAGGGCGGATTTATACATCATAATTAGTATAAATTGAATAAATAGCAAAAAAGGCGTAGGCATTCCATTAATTTTCCCTGGAATATTAAGATTTAGTTCATTAAATGACATTGTAATTAACAGTTTCCTTGAAGTTTTATGAAACAATCTTATTTTACGTGATTAACATAAAAAAGATGTATACAGTGAACTAAATACTGCAATTTTGTAACATTTACAAATTGATGAGCTCATCAAACCAAATTTTGTCTTATTGGTGAATTTGATACAATTTTTAAACAAATGCTAAAAAATATGCTACAGTGTGATGAATTGTAATGGATGTATTTTAAGTTAATTTCATGATTGTACTTAATGGCTAGTCTCAACTAAGAAGTTGCTTTAGTGCAGAAAGAAATAGCTTTGATCTTCATTATTTGTAAGTGTTACTATTAGAGAGCATGAATACTGATATGGCACGAAATTTTATAATTTTCATATGATTTTTTGATGACATGTCTTATCCATGAAATGTTTTTTATTTATTCTAAAAAATTTCCTATTCATCAATGTGGTTAAGCTCTACAGTGCGATAAGAAATTTAGATTATTTTTTAATTGAACTTTTTCTTTTTGTTGAATCAGCCCAGACTCAAGCTCTGAGACATGGCCATCTTGAAGTCATCGACTATGTTCCTGAGATTTCCTTCTTTTTAATATTGTCAAGAGTCAGGTTTATCAGATGAGGCCTCAATGGAACATTTGAAAATCTTAATCAACAATAAAAGCATAGATCAAAAAACTGAATGGAACTTGTTAAGATTTTCTTTTTTACTAATGAATCGCCTCACGCTAAGTCTGGAAAAGACTCAATATGCAAACAATCATATACTAAAGGTATTAAATATTATGCAAAAACGCATCCATTAAAATTACATAATATTGAATTATGTTTTCTACTTCTGTTAGATATTCCAACATGGGATAGATGAAAAGCTAGATTTCAGCCATGAGTTATCTATTAGAGCCAAAAAAATAGCACACAGAATTAGATATCTGCGATATGCTAAGCATGCTGCAACCCATGTTAGCTTGTTTCTTGCTCTTAAAACAAGTCTATATATATATATATATATATATATATATAT
>CABFPE010000424.1:504795-518268 GCA_900660155.1 Hofstenia miamia
ACCATGAGGAGGCGGGACGTACCATATAAATAGGGACACCTCACGACAAGTCAACACAAGAGTCAGCAAGAGATGCTGCCAGTCCAGCATTTAAGACACAGGAGTCAGCAAGAGACGCTGCCAGTCTTGCATTTAAAACACAAGAGTCAGCACGAAACTCTGTCATTTCTCTTAAGGTGCGTTCAGACGAGAACCTTTTGATGTATGCTAATTTGAACGATGTGCGTTCAGACGAGCATCTTTTTGATGTATGCTTTTTTGATGCATCTATCAAAATTTGGGAGCGTTCAGACAAGCGTCTTTTTGATCTATGCTAATTTGAACGATGTGCGTTCAGACGAGCATTATTTTGATGCACGGCCACTTGTTTATTCAGCAATTAAGTTTAATAGGAATTGTGTTTTTCTATCACTGGGAAGATTATAATCAACACCTCAATTACTGATTCAAAACATTATAATAAAAAACAAATTTGATTGGATGTTTAATTCTATAGATATTGTTATACAATATTGCCTAGAATAAGTAGTTAATTACTGATTGTTCAAAAAAACGAAATTATCTTTATAAAGTTCTAGAGTCCGGCGGTATACCAATACTGAAACTAATACCGCTATATTATGACAATACCAAAAAATACTCATAACGTGGTATCTTGCCTAAAATTTTTATCGGTACGTTATTTAAAAGTGATATTAAACATTGTTCCATGGACTGACCTAAAATTCCATTTTTATCAGAAACGAATTTCACTAAAACGCATTCATATTTGTAATTACTATTCCATTTTACATATGAATTATATATATATATATATATATATATATATACATATATATAAATAAATGAATATATATATGTATATGCAAAATATAAAATGGATATCGCAGTATTTTATGTGAACCAAACCGAACCGACCCCCAAAATGTTGATTTCGCGTGGTCCTAAAAGTTTCGTTGTAATTACACAATTGAACAATATAATTAAATTTCAATAGATGCTTNGAGGGAGGTATTAGTATATATATATATGTATACAGTATATGCATATATATATGTATACAGTATATGCATATATATGTGCATATATATAAATAAATGAATATATATATATGTATATGCAAAATATAAAATGGATATCGCAGTATTTTATGTGAACCAAACCGAACCGACCTCCAAAATGTTGATTTCGCGTGGTCCTAAAAGTTTCGTTGTAATTACACAATTGAACAATATAATTAAATTTCAATAGGTGCTTGAATTATGTTTTATAAGTAATTTTAATTAGTTCTACAAGCATGTAAAATATATTGACAATTCAGTAGCAAAATTTGTGAAAAATCAATATTGCTTCATTGAAAGGAATAACTGCTTTTTTAAAAAAATATTGGAACATTTAGAATTCAATATCGTCAGGGTTCATTTTGAACAATTTTAACAACTCGAAGTTTTAGGAGCATAAAATTCTGAGTGCCGATGAACTCTGTTAGACAGAGGTTTTGTTTTAGCAATTAATGACTAGCAAGTTTACTTATTACACGCAAGTCTCGAGAATCTTTTGAACTACGTCAAAAAGATGCAAGCTGATTGTGCGTCAATTTGAACGATGTGCGTTCAGACGAGCATCTTTTTGACGTATATCAAATGATATACATCAAAAGGTTCTCGTCTGAACGCACCTTTAGTATGCTTTTTCATTCTTGTTAGCAAATGTCGCTTTGCTTCGCCGACGTATGATGTTTCGCAATATCACATTTGTATTTGTAGACAACAGGAAACAAAATTCTTTGCAATAGGATTTTTATTTTGGAACATATCTTTAGTTATATAAGAGGGAAATATGTGAACGATCTTTGTCCACTTTAAATTTGTATTTATAGTTGCTATTTTCTTCTTTAAACTTTGAATTTGATTACATACATTAGGAAGCTTTAAATATACATTAATCTTGGTTTCATCAAGCTTTTCTATTTTATTGTCTTCATTGGTATTACAAAATAATGTGTTTGAATATTTTTTGATTATTTTGTGCGGATAACCATTATCCTCAAGTATTCTAAAAACTTTGTTAGTGGCATCTGTAAGGTGTTTGTAGTTTGAGGATGTCAGTTTAGCTCTATTAAACAAAGATTTGATTGTATTTATTTTGCATGCTTTGTTACAATTTGAAATGTATGGAATGTATAATCCAGAATTTGTCTTTTTGTGTACCAACTAGTTTCGTATTTCTTAGTAAAATTGTGTACGCACACATCTAGAAAATTTANATATATATATATATATATATATATATATAGCCTGTCTTAGACTTAGTCTAAGGATTTTAAATGTCTCTATTTTTTGAACGATGCAATAGATTTCAAAATGACTTCACACACACACACACCTATTATATTAGATTATGACATTATATTTGCACTTTGCTGAGCTAAAACAAACACGTTGTGTACTGCAGAAATTATTCCAACAACGTACAGTGTGTATGGAAAGTGTCAAAATGATACGTACTAATTAAATACTGTCTAGCTCTAAGTGTTGTCTACCTCTAAATGTTAGTAAATTTCTCCAAATTTCACATGGCACGTTTTTTGTGACAAAAAGAAATTTAATAATGAAACCATAAAACATAGTTAAGTTTGATTTTTTTCTTAATGCCATATTTTGTCAATGCCAAAAAAGAAAATAATTAGGTAAAGGTAAATAAGGCTTTTGTTGGAAATTAGGTTTCCAAACATTGAAAGCTTTGAAAAATATAATTTTAGTTTTGTTTAATTATCAAAGCGTTATTTGTTAGGACACGGAAAACATCTTTGCTTTCATAAATATTAAGCGGTTTCTATTGGTTGGACCAAATTTTCAATTTCATTTCTATTTATATTGGGCATCTTTGATATATTCATCTTTTTGTTAATAAATCAAGCTTTGCATTCCTTACTAAATTACATATTTGGAACAATACATGTATACCCTTGAAGAAATAACAGATATTTTATCGAAAATTGTAACTGAACATAAATTTGACCTTTACTAGTACCATATACTGTTCCACTATACAATACTGGGACATAAATAAATTTTAAAATTTTGCATCTTAGCTCATTTTTGTTTAGCTTAAAGTTTTCATTATATCACTCCCTATTTGATTCTGTTTTGAAATTGATTTTGCAGTGCTTGAGTACTCGAACTTAGTACAGGCCAAGTATAATTCTAAAATTTAGATTAAGAACCACAAAGCAAATATTTATTCAAATTCGATTGTGCCGAGCTTTCCAAAACTAGTTGCATTTTTAAATCACTTCACAAATTATTTCTTGTACTATATTGCTTTGATTTTAACTTCTAAACTATTTCAGCATATTACTTCGTTCGGAATATGAAATTAAGTAGTTAACAATGCTATGCTTCCCTAATAATATTATTCAAAGAGCATTAGCTACTGATGGTAGTTTGATTTATGTGAAAATTTGCAAATTTTAATTGAGATTTACTGCTAATCGAACTACCTGACGTCCGAAACCAAATCAAATAATAGTAGGAGGAAGGGAAACCCTAATATAAATAGAGAGCACATTCTATATACAGGTTCGAAAGAAAAATCACCTGATAGCTTTAGGATTTAGAATGAAAATTGGCAAAGGATTATATATATATATATATATATATATATATATATGTATATTATAAATAAGGACAATCAACTTCTTTCTGGAATTATTTCAGAACGTCTACCATGCGCTCTTTAAAGACTTACAAGAAATTCACCAAAAGCACAAATGTACACAGAAAATTTGAAAATGTGTTCCCCGGTCGATGTCTTTCATCCATTAATAAGATATTTAGATATATTTCAAAACATTGAATAATACATTATTATTAATATTATTATCAATTGTGGATGAAATGAAATATAACATAGTTATTATATTAGAATTGATGTGTAAGTTTATGCATATCTTGAAATGAATATTTTCTTATTACATTTATACTATTCTAGTTTTAATCATGGAAACAGTCACAAATTTCAAAACTTTGCACATTTTAATTTATATTCCTTGTTTTATCATATTTAATAAATACATCAGAAATTTGATAGTTGTATGTCTTTGGTATCAGATCAATAGCAATTTAATTAAGTTTGCCAATATCAAGAAATAAACGGAAAATTTGTATATCTAAAATTGTTGTTTTGGGGAGATATATATCATTTCATAAGCAAATGAAAAATCTACGCTTTGTATTTGAGGTTAAAGTGAAATTTCGGCCCCATTCACACTCAACTCATACTTATTTTAAAACTCTAATTAGTAACAGAAATAATATATACCTTAATGCAACTGTCCAAAAGTTTTAGTCTAACGTTATTAAAATGGAGCTACCAAAAGATTCAATATTTCTAACAGAACATATTTGAAATTTAGTAATGCGTTATCCACAATTTCTTAAGGAAATTTTTTATCAATTTTTTTCAGACTTCAGTTATTGAATGATTAGGGGACTTAATGTTATGACGTTGTCTTGAGTGTTATGGACATGAGTGAACTTGTTTTTTAACATGTACAATGTACATGTAGTTCAAAAATTTGTTAAGATGTTTTCCTATATCATTTGAAATATTATATATTGTTATTGATCGTGTGATATGAGTGAATTTGGAATGCTTGCAGTCTGTTTTCCAAAAGAGGTTCTACTAAGACGATACTAAGACCAGAGAGATATTATTGTAGATCATTTTATATGGGTACTTGATTAATTGGATAGGCTATTTGATGCGTAAATTACGATTCTCATCGCACATTATTGGTTAATATAAATTGCAATTTGCAAAATATAATTTGTGTCTATATCTTTTGTATTCGTATATACACATAATGATTTTAAAAGAGAACTAAAATTTGGCAAGAACGCCTAAAAATTTGCAAAACGTCTAATAACAGTTTTCTTGATTCATTATTGATTCTATAATGTATAGCGCTAACAACCGTTTGGCACCGGCAAAAGCTAATAACTTATTCTATTGCTAGACAAAATGCCGAAGATCACACCATCCGAATACACCTGTACGTTGTCTGAATCTCGGCTCAAGCAAGCCAAAGAAGAACTCAATGAAGATCCTGAGACACGTCTTCAGAAATGTCAAGAAGTCTTAGATCTTATTTCTGAGTCGAATCCAGAAATTCACGTCAACCCTGATCCAAAATTTCTGATTCGTTTTTTGCGAGCTCGAAAGTTTAATGTTAAGAGGGCGGCTGACAATGTTATTGCTCATTATACAAAGAAGTATGAGGACCCAGAAATATTTGAAAATCTATTACCGAGTGTTGTTAGCCCGTTTTTTGAGCATATGCCAATAGGCTACTTGCCAAAATGTGATGAAAAGGGGCGTAGAGTAATCTTTCAAAATGGTGGTTCCATAGATTTTTCCAATTTGCCTATTGAACAAGGGTTTCGAATTCACACCATGATTTTAGAGATGCTTCTGTTGGATGAAGACATACAAGTAGGAGGTCTTATTGAAATTAGTAAGTTTTTTGGAAAGTTACTTGTAAATGAAATTGCATGTAATGAAGTCTTGAAAGGTTGAACTTGAGCTAAGTGCCCGCACTTCCGTCGGTGAATTTGAACATATTTTTTTTAAATTCATTACCGATCCTTAGGCATTTTGAAGCAACTTTTATCTTGAAAAATGAAACAAAGCATTCATAAAACATAATCAATCAAATAAATATCTAGAGAACGTCAGACAATATTTTTTAGAAAATTACTCCAGTTTTTTCTTACTACTTCCTAATTTTTAATAACCCTAGAAAGATTGAAATTTGAATATACCTCCAACGCCTGAATAGGTCATTGACCTATCTCTATAAATTTTAAGATTTACAATGCATACACTTCAAGAACTAACATTAATTGTAGATTTCTATTACCAATGCCTTTACGTCATGTTAAGTGTTTCTATAGCAATTCTTAATATATAATGCGGGAAACTAATATTTTCAATTTTACGCATATGATGAGATAGTCTTAGTTTGAAGTAAAGAAAATATGTATACATTTTTATTTTATTATCAATATAATGTTTTAAGATGCTTTAATCTAAAAGAAAACATAAAAAAATCTTTATTGCGAGCAGTTGTAAAACTGTTCCAATTTCAAAATGGGACAGACAGTAATGAAGATAGTGATGTCATTTCAAGTATAGGATTAAATATTGTGCAATTCTCAAGTGATTCAGACACTTTTTCAATAATGACGATGTATTTGATAATACTATTACTACTACCATTAAAGATTATGAGGAGTTATTGCTTATATATATATATAATGTTAACTTAATATATTTATATGTATAATAATGTAATATATTTTAGAAATAACTGAATGTTTAGCTGAGTTTTAGGAGAAAAATTATTGAATTGTAATGCCCCTAATGTGATTATTTTAAGATGCTGGTTTTGCAGTGATAACTGATAATATTTTCACCTACAAAAATTTGTGATAAACTGTAGAAAAGAAAAAATCACAATTTTAGAATTGTTTTTCAACTTGCTTGACATTCTTTGTTTGAATGTATACATAATTAGTAAAGAGGTAAATATTGCATGTAGTAATAGAAGAGAGACAATGATTTTACATATTTAAATTTGTACTGACCAAGATAACTAAAATGACGAAAGCAAAAATATTATATTGCTCAAAGTTATACATCAAAACACCCGTTGTCGTCTTTATATCTTAAATAATTGCTTTGTGACTTGTAATAAGTATATTTGCAGGAGTTAGCCTATGCAAAACTAAAAGAAACTTTGACTGGGACTTATATTGAAAATTGTCTTGTTAATAATTATAATTGAAAATAATCATTTCATTGATGTGTGAAATGCATTATTTCCCACTTAAAGTGCTCATTGGTCAATTGACCTATTCAGTCTTTCTAGGTATATTTAGATTTTCTGGCAAAGGAAATTCCATTTTAATGAAATTTTTCAGAGAATTACATTTGTTTAGTAAGCATAGTAAAAGTAACGAAATATTAGAAAAATTACGCAAATTCCTTAAATATAATTCAAAAAGATATAACCAATTTAGGTCAATTGACCTATTCAGTCGTTCTAGGGTGAAGAGCACTGGCGTAGCTACGGGGGGGGGCAAGGCCCCCTATTTTTGGAGCAGAATGAACCTATCACTATTAATATTGTTTAGTTAAAAGATAAATAAATGGTCAATGGCCCTATTTAAATAACTTTCGCATCAAATTTAATATGCAATTAACAAGAATTCTGGTACACGTTAAAATTATTATCTAAAATGCATTTCAGAGATATATATATATATATATATTAAATATTTACAAAACTGAATAATGTACTGCACATTTTTTCAAAATTTTAATTGAATCAATTTATTGCCCCTCCTGATTTTTTATTCTGTCTACGCTACTCAGGTTAAGAGCTCATAAATTGTAACGTGTTCTTATAAAATTTAGACTTTTAAGAGTATTCCGAGATTCTTCCTTTTAATGCAGTGTGGACTATAACCTAAAACAATATTTTAATCAAATTGCTCTGCAATTATTTCTCCTTAGGGTTAGGGGATAAATTAGCATCCCCTAAATAGATATCTGGCGCCCTGAGATATCTTGAATACATGTGTAATTTAAGTGATGCACATGCATTGTCTTAGTCCGGGGAAGAATTTCACGAGCCTCAATGACTTTTGTGTAAAATCCATTAAGCGCAGTATTTAGTAATATGAGAATGTTGGTGAGAGCGGATTAATTTTCAATAGAAACTTAGCTTAATCGATATTAATTATTTCTATTTTCAATTTCCCAAATATTTAGACAACATGAGAGGGTTTTCACTGAATCACTTTAACACCATTAGACCGCATTTGCAGAGAGTCAGTAATCTCTTAGACAAAACAATTCCAATGCGGTTCAAGGGATCCATTGTCATTAATCCTCCTGGATTAATTGGAGAACTCGTTAAGCTTGTTAAACTAGTTCTCTCTAAAAAGTTGCAAGAGAGAATAAATATTTACAGTGGTACTTCTGTTGACTCTGAACTTCAGCGTATTTTTGGGAAGGAGTGTCTGCCGGAAGCATTTGGAGGAGACGAAAAATCTGATTTTATGAATGATTGGAAACAGAGGCTACTAGATTGCGAAGAATATTTTAAGGAGCAACAGAAATTTGGTATTTCGAAATCAGGAACATATACCCTAGTAAACAACATGTGAAAATGTGCTTTACAATTTATTCTTTTTTTATAAATTTGCAAAGATCACTACTAACTATTAGTATCTATGAAACTGTGATTTAATATTGACAATACTGATATCAGTGATTTAATTATATTTTAAATAACATTATGGACATTCAAATTTGTGGAAAAACAATGAAAAAAAATTTCTTAATAGAAATGAAAGCTAAATAACCGTTAAGAAATTTGACAGGTCATTAATAGATGGTAATAAAATGTTAAAGGGGTGAGCGCCTGTTCTTCCACCCACTAAGATAGGGTTAAGTTTCGTGTCACAAGAAGAAAAGTATTAATGACAAGTACAGTCTGGAATCTTAGGAAAATAAATGCACTATTATCTTAGTGTAAAAACGTTTAAATAATAAGTACACTTTTAAATTTCCAAAACTATCTTACTGCAATAAGTGCACTTATATTTCAATATTATTCCTGAATTTCATCGCGTATCATTTGATATATTTTGCTTTATTATACTGCACTTTTATGATTCAGTTACTTGAATTTTTAATTTAGCTTAAATGCCACAAATTGCGGTGCAAGATATCGCAAATCAGGTGCGCTTAAAGAAAAAATGAATTGGACAAAATTCTTACAAAAGTACATTTTATCAAACATGCAGAAAATACTTTATGTGAAAAAGTAAAAAATCGGGTAAAAACATCTTGTACCTATATTTCTTTGTGTTGCAATGTAGCTTATGGATATTGTAGAACTAATTCTTATGACAAAAACAAAAACATAAATAGATTCCGCTGAGTTTATACGCAGAAAAACTAAAATACAAATAAGAATCTCTGGAAATTTCATGTGTCACTTGAAGATGCCCACTAAGAACAATCTAATTTCCATAGAAAGTTTTTTTACAATGGTTACAAAAATTGTATGTTTTGTATTTACACAAATGAAAAGAAGACTTGATTCAATTTTGCAGGTTGTGGCGCATCAAGATTTCTTAAACCTTAAGTGTCTTTAGTAGTTCCTGAGCTTTGAACAATTAAAAATTGTTCGATATAAGAAATGCTTGAATTACTTAAAATTGACTGTATATTATAATACAAATTTCTTAAATTTCTTTGGAGAATATTTAGTATTTTTTGCATTGTTTAATTCTTCAGCTCTTGCCCCGGGATATTTAAGCTGTACATTGAAGGAATTCCAATTTGATAATAGGCATTTTTTAACCACATTTTGGCTAAAACATCTAATTATGTACATATAGGTATTTCATAAACTCAAACAATTTTGCTAAACAAAAAATGAATAAAATATTTCTAAACTAAGTCAAAAATATAAAAATTTTCTTCAAACAATACAATTTAAATGCTTTTTCTCTCACACTAAGGCGTCTTAAATTTTTCAAAGTACGTTTATATTTTTCAAATATAACATTGTTTCATTAAGATCTTATGAACTTTGAAAAATATTTCCTTACAAAATTCTCCTAATTTCTTGAAAAACTATTGATAGCATAAATTTCTGTAAATAATAACGCTAGTATACTTATTCAATAATTATTCTGTAAGTTTTTATTAAGATTTTTTATAATTTTACAAACTTTATGCAAGCCAATTTAGAAACTTATAGGTCTTCATGATATTGTATTTCATATACAATTTAGAGCCTCGTGAACTCATTAATTAATTCAGTTGCCTTTTTTAATCTTCATCCTATCACGGCACAGATATGTAGGAGAACCTGTGCCGAACCTGATACTTTTTAATAATCACGTGCCAGAGCCATTTTGGGCACGAATTTTGAATATAATAGTATAAATTTACCCCAAAATAGCAAACGTTATGAAAAATATTTTCAAATTGATTTTTTCATTTATAGATCCACAGTCCAATGCTAAAAAGAGCCACTCTGAAAAAATTTGTCCCAGCAAATACAATGAAGCTTCATGAACCCATAGACCTTACTTTCTTGAAATTACGCTTTTTCAATTTTCGAGTAGTAAAATTGAAAATAATTTTAAGAATAATTTGGACTTTTTTTATTCAATATTGATATATTTTTAAAATTAGTTTGCTAAATAAATCAGTTGCTATCGCTTACTAAAATTATAAGTCTTGAAATTATAAAAAATCTTTCATTTCAAAATAATAGTTGACTCATTAAGTGTACTCCTAATGTAAATTGGGAAAACAAGTCTTAAATTTTGTGGTCCTTTCTTCTTGCATTCCATTAGTCATAAGTTTTGAACATTTGTTAATCATTTTCATGCTGTATATAATCGATGTAATTATTTGTCAACCCTATATGTATTTATAGGGTTAATTCACATGTGACTCCCGAAATTTATTTTTTTGTTTGAGGAAGCTTGAAGTTTGGAGAGGGCTTGCATTAAATTCTGTTAAAATATTGCAACATAATACCAGCTTTTGATGAAAACTATTGAGTTTTACATTGGAAGTATGTACACATTAAACTGACTATGAAAAATTAAAAACTTTTTATATTGATAGAAAATAACAGTTTTAATGTGCAATTATGTTTGTAAGTCGCAAGAAAGCAGAGTGTATTGATTTTATCAGTAGCCATCTCAAATATGTGGTTTCACTGCAATGGTATCTCATGAGCAAATTCATCATTTGGAAGCCTTTTAAACTCATGATATATTACATGTAGCTAACAACATTTTTAAGCAAATAGCCTAACAATCAAATTCAACGAAATTAAATTTATATTGAATTATTATTATTTTGCCCATTTTGCTAATTATTTAAACATATTACATTTCTCTAACATTTTGGTAAATCTTTTTCATAGAATTTGTTACTTTTATGTGATCTTTCTACATCCAATAGCTATGAAATAGCTACTCAATTTAATGCATATTTTATCTCTATTTTTAGCCCCCACCGGCTATACTTTTATTCCAGATACGTTATGCAGAACTCATAATGCGGTTAATATGAACATGGCAATTGTTGAAGATTTATTATCAGAATGTTCGGCATCAAGTAGTGGTTTTGACAATCTTCCAAATTTTCCTGAAAATATATTCGAATAGCTTCTCATCACACGCTTTTGCCCTATTCAAGCATTATATAAATCAGGGAGAATATCCAACTTATTGGAAAACAGCAAAAATCATCCCTGTGCAGAAGTCTGGAACAAAGAACATTATTCCAAATTATAGACCAATCAGCATACTATCGCTAGCTTTTTGAAAAAAAAATCTATAAAACTTTATATTCTATTGTTGCTTCAATTCTTTCGAAAAGTCAGTTTGGCTTTGTGAAGAAAAGATCTTGAACATTGCAATTACTTATGTTTCTTGACACCATTTTTAAAAAGTACGATAGTAACATTGAAACTGACGTTCTCTACACATATTTTTGAAAGGCATTCGATAGTATGGATCACAACAACCCAACCACATGAAGTTTTGTATCCTAACCGTGAAATTGTATTACATACAAATGCCTAAATAGAGTTCATTATCCAAAACTAGTTAAATATGGAGCTCCGTTATTTGATTAACTAATTGTTAACGGTCGAGCAAAGCGCTGGTCTCAAACTATTAAGCCTTATTTACACCTGAGGAATCACCACTTCTGAAATATTGAATCTTCTCTCCAACGAATATTACTCACTATTTAGATCATACCACCTTGTGGCTCTCCTGCCAAGCCTTCGAAAAAATGTTTGATAGGAACATCCATTCATCAATTTAAAAAAAACTTACAAATGCTAATCTGCTTTTTGAAAT
This sequence comes from Hofstenia miamia, assembly GCA_900660155.1. Lineage (NCBI taxonomy): Eukaryota > Metazoa > Xenacoelomorpha > Acoela > Hofsteniidae > Hofstenia > Hofstenia miamia. The sequence goes on from CABFPE010000424.1 coordinate 516,771, forward strand.
GCCTTGTTCGTAATGCATTTCTATTGAAGCAGCCAACCAATAAACCCATAAATTAGGTGAATTTCGCAATTCCGATTTCCAAACACAAGCATTTGCTGTTTTGGAGGTTATCTTGGAATAATGTTGTGCTATTCGGATTATGTCCCTATCGACAACATTGATGATGTTTTTTCAACTTGAGAAGGAAGTACTGATGCATTTATTTCCGCAATTACCATCGGAGGAATGTTTTGGGTTGAAAACTTAGTGGTAGCACAACCCCAATATACGACCATAATTACAATGATGTTAAGTGTGATAAAATGTATATTAAACTTTTTATTGTAAATTCACAACAGAAATTTTGTTGCAATTCAATTATAAAACAAAAAAATGTTAGGCCTCTGCAAATGATTCGTCTGCATCTTTGGGTATTCATTTACAGGTAATATATTGAGTGCACATCAGTAGATTTCGATTTTACCATTAAAGCTTTATGGGTTTTAGAAATCCGCCTTTATAATGAAAATGGAACATGAAATTGCATATTTTAAGGTCTTAGGACATTCATATACATTGCTACTCAGAATTTTCGATTAAGTGGATCCTTATAATGTAATACAAATCACTTTTCAAACAAGAGCAGTATTGCTGCAAATACTTTATTTAAACTCAATCAACACATTTCCACCCATGCGTTTTAGTTATATATCTTCCGTCTAATGCAACAAGGAAATAACCAATGAGCGACTTGAATGTATGCTTCTCGAAATCCTGAATGGGTAACACCATAAACTACGAAATTCATCACGCTATTTAGATGTGCCCAAATTTCTGCGCATATGAGAACTTCTAAAACAGAGAGTGAATACTTTTAAATATAAATATGCTAATATTACATATTTGATATTATAAACATTAAAAATGTTACTAAATATAAACTGTTTTGCTAATTTGCCAAAGTTGACATATTTATTTACCAATAACACTAAACAATCAAAAACCAGAACACTAATATTTTTTCAAAATTGTCTAAGGTGCAAAGTAAACACTAAATTTACACTTCAAAGAAGCTTACAACGAGATATTTCAATGTAAAAGTGACGTAATTATCTCATGTAGTTTAACGAGTTGTACTTCTGTCGTACATTTATATAAAAATGTCAACTCGCAAGAACTAACTCTTTTTCTATGTTCCATTATCCCTTTAGCTGAAGTTGAGTAAGATTCCACATGCCTATGACATATATTCTACAGCAGATTATTGTAATGTTCTTTCCTTTCAAGAAAAAGAGGAAATATGTCATTACTGACAAAGCATTAACAGAATTCATTGATGCATTTGCGGTACCCCTTTACCAGGGCCTTTCAATAATATATTGCTAATACAATATATTGCAATAAATATATTGCAATATATTTATTGCAGCCGAATTTCACAATATATTGAAATATATTGCAATATATTGCAGTATTATTGGATGTGTTTTTTGTAAAAAACTTTCCTGGTTTGTATTAT
>CABFPE010000424.1:527561-550726 GCA_900660155.1 Hofstenia miamia
TATATATATATAAATTGCATATCAAATTTAATTTCAATTCAAACACATTGCATAAAGAACTGCATTTCCATATATATGTCAAAAAAATTGTTATTAAGCATATTTTCTACAAAAAATTAACAATTTTTTTAGTAAATAGCAGAACTATTGCAATATATATATATAAAAATTACATTATTTCCAAAGATGGTAAAATAGTATTGAACTTCACATTCTCACTTTTCATAAATATTTGTTAAATGCATAAATAATTAAAAAATAATGGTAGTCTAAAACCAAAATTTGAAATATACATTAACATAATCAAAATCATGTTTTATAAGTTTTATGTTTCAATGAGGTAGTATACTTGGGAAGAGGCTTTTTACTGATATTAATTAAAAAAAAATAATATTTTTGTAGTATTCATAATTTTTTCGGGAAAAAAACAGTTATAACATATCATTTTTTTTTCGGTCACCAACCGTTAAGTAGATTTTTTACTTTCACAAAATTATCTTCTCACCTCAAATAATGGATCTGCGTCCTTGCATATTTTCAAAAAGTAGTAAGTGCGTAAAGATGTATGATCTGCATCCGATTAATTTCTAAATTAACAAATAATTAATTATTGTCAGTGTAAGAACAGTGCCTTGTTTTTTCGGCACGAGCACTGCACGAAATAAAGCAGTGGGGCGCACGAGCACGACACTGTATGGCACGGCACAGTACGGCACATAAATTTAAAAAAATTCAAGAACGAGTCCACTGCAGCCCGAGAATCTATAAATTTTTCGTTGAATGTAAAAGGCATTTTAGATCAAGCTATGGCTGGGTCCGTACAGGATAATCAGGGCAAGATAATCCAGGACATGGCAGGATAAAACTGAGATCCAGTTAAACCTGGATAAAATCCATGTTAAAAATTCAAGACTAAAACCCTGAATTCATCAACGTCATTTTTCATAAACTATTGCAGTACTGTAGTGTCATAATAGTGGGTCAAAATCGACATGTAAAATGGGGTAGATTTTGAAATTTGCAATAAAAATTGAAAGCAACAACTTGCAAATGTTTTCCACAAAAAATGTAAAATTTTAGAACTATTTCACAAGTTGTTAATTGCATTGCGATTGACTCATTTGCAAGAACACATTTTTTTTTCAGCTTGCTGTCGACGTGCTCGCTTTTGCTGCAAATAGCTTACTTTGTGAAGGATTGTTTACGCCATACCGCGTCATCATCAGTAAATTTAGATTTTGCTTAACCCGATTGAGGGGAAGGAATGGTCGGTAGAACTAAGATTATTGTTTTCTCGAAATTTCCTGACTTTTACTATTCTTATATTACGCATATCTCTGCAAATTTTAGAGGGTGGCGATGTGCAGTTCCTAAAATATGAACGTTTTGTTGAATCTACCTGATGAAAATACCAACATCTAGCTAATAGAAATGGCTGCCATCGAGAGACTCCTGAGTGGAGGATAATAAAAGAAAATTATGCAACTTTCCTCCCATTTTCAAGTAAGAATGGCTATTTTTGAAAACTGACGTCATCACGGGAATGCGAACTTTTCTGCAGAAATGAAAATTTTACATCATTGTCTACTTACATACCCAAAATTATGTTGCTTGCATCATTGGTTCGGAAAGTAATAGGGATGGGAAATTCTACCCACACTCTTGAATGGGCTTTCAGAAATAGGGCTAAGCAATGTCAATGTAAATATTTTGTTGCCTTACGGATAGAAACAATGTTTTGAACCGCGATTTTAACATACTTTCATTAAACATTTAATCTTCTTAATATGCGATGGCCCTGACAGCCAAAATTTTTCACAGGTAAAGTTGCTTAGGGAAGTATTGGAAAACAAAATAATATTAAGAGTACATGTATCTACAACATTTAGAATAATTCTATCCATTTATTTCGAGTCAAAAATTATTTGTGTTGTTAAGGAAACTTGAAATGTATAAATATTACCGGTTCACAGATATTGACATAATTGACCACAGAGATCCAAAACAAGAAACCATGCATATGGATCCAGAAATTTCGCAAAGAGACGATGATGCGAAAAACTCTTCTCCAAATATTCCTCCCAGGATAGCCATTCCGTTCATGCACATGACGCCCAGGTCAAACACCGCCAAGTTTATCACAAGTATGTTTGCAACCTTCCTCAGTTTTTTGAATTTCGTAATTGAAAATATTACTAAAGACACATTCGATTAATTTTTTCATTAGAAAAATTGTATTTTGTGTGTAATGTTGTTTAAAAGGCCAAAGGCTTGCTTTTTATTAACATTCTCAAATTGTATTTTTTAGGTTTTTGTAACCCCAACCTATAGGCTAATAATTTTTATGCTGAAAATTTTTCTAAAGTCTATTTTAATTAGCTAATAATAATATTACTTATGGCTTTGCTGAGTCAGGTTTGATGAATTCAGTTTGATTTTAACTTTATGAACACTAAGATATATAGACAGGTGTTTTTATTGTACCTAAAGTTTCAAAAGAAATTTGATTATTTTTTAAGCATACTATAACCTGATTAAATTTCTTTAACTTATGCAGGCTAAGATTACTTCAATAATAATTTTAACCATATATTTTAGTAGAAATTCAAAATTCCTTTCTGTATCATCAGTACACACTACACTACAACAAAGTACATTCCAAAACCTATATCTTTTAAGAAATCTTACAAACTACTTGCATAAATTATCCTACATTTGTGTAAAATAATTTATTAAATCTTTATATCTATATTTTGCATGACTTTAGCTAGTTATTTTTGTAATGTTTGCAATACCTAAGAGTAATCTAGCTTTGATTCACTTAACACTAGCTAGAAGTTGCATTATTTTGAAATTGTTGCAAACAGGTTAAAATAAGTGAGATTTCCCATTTGCCAAAAAATCAGGTTAAGATTGTACGAGTATTTAAGTTAAAAAATAAATTGTTTCAGATTATTGTTTTTTGATTCGAAAAAATTTTCTTTATATCTTAACTTACTAATTGAAAGATTTTCAATTGAAGTCATAAATTGCTTATTTATAAAATTTGGCAATAGTAAGCATCTATAAATATAATTATCAAATTTCATTTTTAAAATGGCTTTTTCATGAAATGAGCTTCAATTAAGAGAAATAGAATTGTTGTCTTTTACTCGTAATTTGCAATATTTGGAAATTATTTTATTTAATTCATTATCGAAATATAGCTCATTTTTTGTTACTTGGAGATGGACAGAAATATTTCTTATTGGATGATATTAACTTTGTAGAATTGATAGGATCTTATATAATGTGGTGTGGACACCAAACTAATTTGTGCTAAGTATTTGAAAAGCTAAATCGAATGACTTCATTTTTTATTGCATGAAATGATTTCTTATTTGAAACAAATTTTCAATGTTGATAATTCACAAAATCAAATTAACCATTACATTAATATTTGCCAGAAACACATAGCTTTACTGTTACAAAATTGTAATAAACATTTAAAAACAATTAGTTTTTCAAAATTTAGTTTTTACTTTATGTAATTTAAAGCATACGATTGTCAAAATTACAAGATAACTTTTAATAAAATTCCATAATTATACAAAACGTCGAAAGGATACATGTTAAATGAGCAAATGACATGCTAATTTCTATTGTTAAAATGTAAATATATTCTAGATCTATTGTGTGAAAATATGATAACTTAAATTCACAAAATAAATGTCTAAGGCATTAAAAAAAGCCTAGTAGCTCCATTCTGATTTACAAAATTACTAAAAATCTAAAAATTTTGATTATATATATCTTATATATATATATATATATCAGTATCCTCCAGTATTTCGAGAATGATATATTGGAATCTCTTTGTAACAATTGTAGTCAGGNTTTTATAAAGTACCATGTGATTTCACAGTAGTTTGAAATTGGCTTTTTGTGATTTTAGGATTTTTAAATCTAACTATGTTAGTAATCAAGTAGTTCGCTATTTTTAGAAAGACTACATACATAGAAAAAAGGAAATCACAATGTTAGGCTACTTTAACTTTGTATTTTTTGATCCAGAATCGATGTCATCCTCCAGTATTTCGAGAATGATATATTGGAATCTCTTTGTAACAATTGTAGTCAGGAACTAATGAATTTTAGTACTAATATAAAAGATAATATTCTGGATCTAATCTTCACAAATAGCTCTAACTTACATTTTCTCAACATCAAATGTGGGATCCAAAAGCATCTGATCATAAAATTATTCATTGTTCTATACCCCTATAACGGGGCACTCTAGAAAATATCTCCATAAATATGCATGTTATGCAAAACATAACGCAAAAAGTAAATTCATTGTAAAACGTTTTGTAAATTCACAAATTTATATATATTGTGCATAGTCTCTTCAAATTTTGTTAAAGTTTCAATAATGTCATTGGATTTTTTCAAAGTTTAAATGTCAATATTTTTGTTAGGAATGAATGCATTAGCATCAAATGTTGTGAATTTGCTAAACTTTTACATTGAATTTACTTTTTTTACATTATATGTATATTCCTCGAAATGTTTTGGATAATGTCCCTTTACAAAGACATTTAGTGAAAACTAAACTTCTATTAGTAAATTAACTCAAAATTTGAATTTGCAATAAAAAATTGATTTTGTGAATAAAAGCCTATATTATAACTCTAATACGTTCAAGAACAGTTGTAAAAATTTGTGTCTAAATATTTGTAACCATGACTGTATATGAAAGTTGTTAAAATTGCAATATTATGAAGTAGTCTCCCATTAACTACTTAGAAAATCTGCGTTTAGATTGGATATTGACTTCTCAAAATGGTAGTTTGTTGGCAAAAGTGGGTTTTGTATAAAATTAAAAATAGTAAAGGTTGGGTTGTGTGAGTGGATTGGTTTGAGTTTAAAATCGTGATCCCAATCATAAAGCACAGTTTCGAAATACATTTAACTGCCGCTAGGGGTGTTCCAACCTAATAAAACATTTTTCTTTATTTTTTCTCTTATGGAAATTCATTTGATACTCTTGAAGCCAATGACTTAAAATTTTAAAAAACCATGGAGAATAAAAACTTTGAATTTGACATTACCATGGCAGCCAAAGAAATGTCTAAGCGTAATATTTCAGGACTTACGGTTTTTCTTAATGTTGTAAGCATAGTGCTGTATATCGCCTAGTACTTTAGGAAAAAAACACAAAAAATTTATAATTTCATGCCAAAAAGTAATTTTTAGCAATTTGGTCCAATTTATTGTATGGTACTTGTCTCATCAGGTGAATGGCTTCATTTGTAGTCACAAGGAGTCAGCTCCTCATGGCAACATTAACTTCTCATTAAACAACAACTGGAGGCCAATTTAAGGCGTTAAAAATTATAAATTTTTTAAAATAAATAGATTTATAGCCTTCAATGGAGTAAATAATTGTTTGTATTTGAAAGAAAACCTTTGATATCATTAGATTATGTCGTTACAAAAAACCGAAAAGCACTTCATTTAATAGGTAGAAGCACACTTAAACTAATATTATATATATATATATATATATATGCAATTTAGTATTTCGTATTTTAATTTGTAAATGGCTCTCTTTAGCCGCTGCTTTATTTCTTATTATTATTGATTATTATTGGGTGCTAATGGGTAACATGACATTGCTTACGTCTGGATTGGTGATTGGTCTTAATGATTATTTACCACTTTTAGCCCGATTTTTTTCTGAGACCACAATTTGAATCAGCAATCAACCCATGTCAACATCACTTTCCTTTGCGATGTTCATGCCAAATCCTTCGAGATCTTAATTAAACATGCGCGTTTACAGCAGGAATGCCGTGGTGATGCACCTCGCCAGATCCACCCCGAATTAAAATCACATCCGGCCCAGTTACACCAGTGCTTGGTAAGCTTTCTTAAAGAATAATATTATGATAAAATTTTATCAAACGTAAATCTAGTTTTGTTTTTCCTAAGTCTACACGCAAGCAATGCCAAAATTATACTGCTAATTTAGCTCCTAATGTTTCATTTGAAAACAATTTGGCCCACTGACAGATTTTACTCTGACATCGCTGGTCTACAGTTCTTAAATTCGGTTGACTAATGTATGGCAAAGCTGTAAAGGCTAAGAGACAAGAAATTCGTGGCTAAGAAAATTGCCTAAAACGCAGAATTTTTTACAACTCACTTGTGTAGCTCTAAAATTAAGTATTAAGCAAAGTGATTGAAATCATAAATTTAATATGAAACAAAATGTAAACTTTTCTTTTATTACAAAATAGTCCTCACATTTATCTCCCTCGCCTACAGCTGTTGTTGTATTCAGAGGGGAGCGTGGTGGGCACACGCCCTTCCAAACTGCAGTTTCCAAAAAATTCATTGAGTAAATTTACTAAATACAATATTTTGTTAGCACTCCGGATTATTTACCTTCAACAAGATTTCAAAAATGTGATTATACTAGTAAAAAAATATCTATTTGATGTCCATTTCTACAAATTTGATGTCAGTAGCCTAATTGATAGCGAATTGGAATCCGATGTCTATTTGTGATGTCATACTCTTCACACGTATTACATATTTTCGAACTTTGTCGTACAGTCAATGGGAAGGAATAGACTATTCAGTTTTGAGAGCAAATCAAATGACTCTGATTCCTACTGACAAAAGAAAATAGATGGGTTAGGTTAGGGTTATTCCTAAATATATGTTTTCAATGCAAACATTCCATGTTCTATGAAAATAATGTTAGTGCGGGGGGAGGGGGCAGCAAAAAATATCCAAATTTTATTACGTGCGTGCGACTCCAACTAAAGTTGCTGGATCCAATGCTATGGATGGCTACAGCTAAGGTTGTGTTGGTGTCAACAGCCAACTTAATACAATGGCTTCTCATTTGAGAACTCTGCTATATTACTTTGTGTCGATGCAATATAAAATAATACTAAATGAGCCTAAGTTTTCACAAAATACGTTTTTAGAAGGTTACTGTAGCCTTTGAAAATCATTATGATCATTCTTTTAAAATTAGTTTACAACCAAATAATGAATGTTTTGGTAACTATAGCTTTCGTAATCTGTTCCAAGATTATTAATAAATGCTTTTTATGTTTTGTGACGCATCGTAATTAAATTTTACTGCTTTCATCTCATCTTTATAATAGAATTCGTGAATAATGTCTAATTTATTAGTTCAAGGACAAAGCTCTTTGGGTTAATATTGCCTGTTTGTAATCATTTTCGCTTTAACATTATACATATATTTCAGGGTGGATGCCAACACTGCATGCAAGGGCTCAAGAATAACAAAAACCAAAACTTAAGTGAAAAATACACCTAAATAATGGCAATTATTTAAGTTGTTAAACCTCTAATAGAGAAGTGTATTTCAACATTGACTTCAATCATGCTTTAATAAAAATAGTTAAGTTGTAGTAGTACTGTATACAATGCTCCTAAATTATGCTATTCAATTAGAAAATCGGGATGCTAACAATTCACAGAAACTTGCCCTTTTATATAAAAATTTCTAAAACATATATTGATTAATATTTGTAATAGAATTTCTATCTTTGACAAGGTAACTGCAATTATTTATTTATAAAAAAAGTACATTTCTAAAATAGAAATAGTTATTAATAATTAAAGTTTTTTCAAATGCATTGGGGACAATTTAAAATTGTGTGTAGTAGTAGTAATAAATATTTTATTTAAATTTTAAATTGGCAAATAAACTATGTTTGAAGCATGCTAGTATATTTATTATTTTTAATACGTGAAGCCTGTTTTGTTGAAAAAGTTAGAAAAAAAGCATCCTATCTTTGAAACCATTTGAGTTGAAGTAAAAATTTCTAGTGAGCGCAATACTTATCTACATTAGCCATTGTCCTAAAAGACAAATATTCCAAGGATTTCATTGATTTTGAAATAGATGAAGTACAGAATGCTGTATCTCATATTACGAAAATTATATTTCTTGCATTTGAAACACTTTGGTTAAATTTATAATTGAAGTTCATTAATTGAACGAATTTTATAATTATCAGCATTAATAATAATCCTTCTTCAGCATCTTGTTTGAAATTCGTATACAAATAAGAGTGCCAAATAATTTTTGTAAAATTGAAGTTTAGTTTGCTTAACTTTATAAGCGATCAACTGTAATTGTTAGGAGATTAGTGACTATAAACTTTTACAGATCAGATTGAAGAAAAATGGCAAGGACATGTGAATGGATTAAGGAAGAAAGAAAAAGTCATCATTGAAATCAATGCTTAATAGTATGGAAGAACGAATGAATTTAACCTGATTTTGTTGAATGTCATTCCATTATCACCCCACTTTGCATACCTCAAAAAGATTTTGTTAAAATTTGGATCAGAAATTCGATACAACATTTACATCATCAGTGAGATAACTTAGAACAAGCAAATCATTTATAAATAAAACAAGAAGCCAAAGAGCCTAAAGCCGAGCATTGATTAGCGTCACTGAAAACTTTCAATTTAGTTAAATCGCCATTAATCTTAACTTGCTGAAATCAACTAGACAACTTTGATGAAAAAATTGAAAATATATTATCACCAACATCAATAAATTTGATTTTTTTATTAATAAGTAGTAAGGAACTTTATCAAAAGCCTTACTGAAGTCAGCATGTAATACCAATCGCATTTTATTATTGGAAAGACCTTTAAGAACTCGAGCCTGATAAATGGGAGCCTCTAATTCAACCGCTCATTTCTTAATAAAACGAAATAGGAATAATAGGTCACATGACAATTTTTTTCAAAATCAACGACAAGACTTGCAGAATGTTGATTGGCCGATAGATATTAATCATATTTAGCGACCCAGATTTGTGTATTAGAGAAACATAATAAATCTTCCACAGGTCGGTGAGCACATCTTTACTTAGAAAGAACAAAAATAAATGATGAATAAGCAGAGCAAAACGACTGTACTTTTGTGAAGTCAACCAGGAATATCATCAGATCCATATGAATTTGAACATCAATTAGAAGGAATTATTGAATCATGTAGACTTAATAACATGAACTCTGTATAAGCCTATAATTTCTAAACAGTTTGTTACGATAGCTGCTGTGTTAAGGTATAATGCGAGAAATCATGAAAAACCGGCGATGTTATTGTGAAAGAAGACCAAGCAATCAACAAAGAGAAAGGGTGGTGCCAGTTGAAAAGTCATTCAGCTGAACAACATTGAAAGCCTTAAAAAACTGTTCGAGTAGCTTTAACTATCTGAATTTATGGCAGATGGTAGCATAAATGAAAACCTGGAAATTCAATGAAAAATTGCGAAATGTGTACTTTGTAATTTAACAGAAACAATTGCATTGTTTAGAGTCAAAAAGAGCAACGCAACGTTTGAAAAGTTAAATTCTTATTTATGTATTTTTATTGTTTTAATCAATAAATGTTTTTTACGAAATAGCCTTTAAAATATGAAGGAGAGAAGAAGGTCTATTGCTTAAAACCAAATAATTTAGTTATTGAGAGGGCAAATTATATTTTCAAATATAATACCATGATATGTACGGTTAAATTTAAGTAAAACTATAAACTTATCTATAGAACATTAAGAACACAATAATATTTAGAAATGAATTTTTTTAAGGGTATCATAGAATTCATTGTATAATTTCAATATGAAAGGCCTCGGATTCAAGAATCTTTGCAACTTTTATATTAACTTATTTGAAATGCATTATGCGACCACCAACTGTTTTTCAAGTGATCTTTTGAATTCCAATCCAAGCGCCATCTCTAACGTGTAATGATATATAAAGACCTACACTTAATTCGGCAGCTTGCAGTTTCAAAACGCATTTCTTTTAATGGAACTCATTATTTTTGTTTCCTCATGAAAAATAACATTGAATGTAAACTTTCCAAGAATTCAACAAGGCAAAACATAGTATTCACACTTCCTAGTAAACAAAAATATCTCAATTTTTAACACACATTTAATAAAAATCTATAACGAGTAAAATAAGACGCAGTGGCGTACAGACGGGGAGGCAAGGGGAGCCAAGGCCCCTGCTTGAGATATAACGGCCACCCCGTTGGCCCCCCTCACTAAAAAATTGGTCGAATGAATTTTGATTTTCATACCAATCGACTCTGAATCAATTATGTTCATTTAATATATCCGAGGTCTTTGAAGGAATTTAGTTATTGAATTTGTTCATTCTTATAATCTAGGGTGTGGCCCGTATTGGGCATGAACAAAGGCGTACAGGTACGGGCTTCTCTAGTATGGGCACAGACTCGGTATACGGGCTCTAAATGGAGCATGATTGCTTGTCGTTTGTTGAAGATGCTAATTTTTAAATCCATTAAACCTTTTAATTTAATAGGAATTTTCTATCTATTCTACAAGGTGGCCATAAAGTCGCGCACCATAAAGTAAAACTTACAATCTCTTATGTTTACAAAAACAATATTTTAAATTATCAATTTTTTTTATTAATAAAACGACAAAAGAAAAGTTAGATAACTTACAGATGGTCAAAATGTTCACCTGAGGAAGTCATACATAAGTCGATTCGATGGTGAAAGTTATAGTAAACACGAGTTAGTAGTTTTTGATCATCATTGAATTTCTGGCAGGTATCACGAATTCTGCTTCGCAAATGTTCAATTTCCTCTATTCTCACTGCGTACACTAATTGTTTTAGGTGTCCACAAAAGTAATAATCCATTAGGTTAAGATCAATTGTCAGTGATATTTTGGGTTAAAGAAAGCTAGAGTAGTTAATGATTAGTCTGCTTGATCCGACTATCACGTGACACACATTAATTGATGACTCATTCACAGCCTATCAGAATTAATTTGAGAAGACAGTGTATCATGATCCAGTAATTCTAAGCCTTTGATATCTTTAAAATTTTGATATTTACCTTGGTGCGCGACTTTATGGCCACCCTGTATATGTCGATTTCTGAAGATGTATTTCATGAAACACTAAACTTCATGTAGATTTCCAGCAGAAATTACAAAATAGCACATAAAATATTACACTAAACCCTCAATACCATTGAAATTCCAACTGGGCCCCACCTCAGATATTTTGGCCCCCTGGTGCCTGCCCTAATTCAATACTGCTGGTACGCCACTGATAAGACGGGTTGCTTAAGACCAAAAAATAAGTCCCAACTACCTCAATGGATTAGTTAGATATGAGTTTCAGGTATTGGCAACTATCGCATTTTTCAAGTATCAAGTAGAATCAAGTACTTAAAACATTTTTCAAGTGTGTACTTTCAAGTATTCTGAATAAAGCAATTATTCCAAGTAGTTTTATAATATCACGAAGAATCAACTAATTATTACAAACAAAAAAATTATTAGTCTATGGATTTATTTTCACTCTAAATGAGATTAAGATTAGTACTGTTTTATTAAAAAAATGCCTTAGCTACTGATTACGTAGTTGGTAGTGCCAGAAATTGGAAATTTGCTGTTGGCATTTCGGTCTCTAATTTGGCCACTGTAAAAGAACAAACAAACTAAAATCCAATCAGACGAAACCAATCTGTCAATTAAACCATCAAGAAATTGTAAGTATTTCTGGGAAGTGTTAAGTCTATATTCTTAAGTGTCAGCTACCCCTTTATTCAAGTACAATACTTGAGTATCAAGTACTTTTCAATACGATGATTTGATGAGTATGTCAACGTTCAAATTGAAAAATGGATCTAAAGTGTCTGCTAATAGTACACACAAAGAGAAGTAAAAAAAACGATGACAAAATATTGACAATACTCATATCAATATATATCCCAGAAATTTATTATTTGAATTCTAAGCAAGGCGATACCTAGACCGTATCGCCTTGATTCTAAGATAACGTTCTCGTTCTTATTGATAAGTGATGCTAAAGGCATCCATCAAGTTTGTTCAATTTTAATTCATCTGTGTAATAGTGGGATACGTAACAAGCTTTTTTATAAAGACCCTATGTCTTTATGGATCGCATAGTGTGAATTTTGAGAATACTTCTTCCAATGTTTGTCTTAACATCTTTAAATATAAAGATGTGTATCTTGGTTAATTTCTCTGTCCCATATAATTTGAAAGCAATTAGTAGACTCCAAAGCCCTTGCGGAACAAATATTGGTAAATGGACTTGGAGATGTACATTGTTTGTTGCTCTTTTAAAGTTATTTTCTATTCTTGTTCAATTCCTTTGGTAATCGAATGTAAGATAGATACTGTATAGTGTATTTCATATGCAGTGTAATCAACTACGTACTATCTGTCAAATTATATTTCTTTGTGAACGGCATAAAAAATTGTTAAAGTTCATACTTGGTTTGTTTATCTTACATTGACAAGTAGATTTATGCTACACCACATAGTTAAACCAATTTGGAAGCTGTACAGAAAAGAAAGTGTGTGCAAGCATAAACTACTCAAAGTATAATTTTTTATCTAGTTATTCTCAATTTTGTCTGGTGATTCGCGTCTTTTTTTGTTTATTGCTATTATATTTTTAGTATGATTAGCAAGCACATGCCCATGTGAAACTGCTTGCTGATACGGTGTTTAAATGGTTGTGTCGCGTGGGTATGAATGTTGAAGTCCCGCACTTTGCAATGTAGAATTATTTAATACCCATTTAGAGTCTATGGAGATTTGAACTTCAATATGTTCATTAGATCCTCAAATGCTTATTTCGTGGAGGCTCATAATAAAATAAACCGAAGTCATCATTTTTAACACACAAGCCTAATTCCTAAAGTTATCTTAGGATATTACAAAGATCAGCCTTGTTAGCAAATAATATATTCGTAAAATTTTCTGATGGCCACTTATTCATTTGGCCGGTTTTCCAAGTAGTTTTCATGGTCTCAGTTGGTACATTTTAGGCGATATTTTAAGAAATATAAAATTATAACCAGTCTTATTCAGACATTTTTTGGTAAGATTTAATAGCATTCAAGAACTCAATGATTTTAAGATGGCCTAGAGCAAGAACTACAAAGATATATTCAAGAAATATTACCTAATAAATTGCCAGGAACTCCAACACAGAACGCCGCAGTCAATACACATAAGTAGATGTAGCGCCAAACCAACAGATATTTCGATTTCAATTTAAGCAATGGTTGACTCCAATCCTTAATGACAGACAATTCAGTAGCAACAACAGAATCATTTAAATTTAACATCGGTATTAAACTGCAGAATTTTTTGTCTTAATCAATGTCGTTTTCAATTTGATTGGTCAACTAAAACGCTATCATTCATTTGGAAATACTATTGATGATATTTGTATTGAAAATTTAATTATAAAAATTTGTTGTTGCGTAAACCATTTTTTGTTTATTTGCTTGAGTTGAAACGAGATAAATTCAATGCAAAATTTGAAGCCATGCTGCATTATTTACCATAGATTTTACCTAAAACTACTATCAACTGACGTAAATAAATAAAGAAATCAATAAAACGTATATATTTCATAGTGTACAGTGTTAGTCAGACATGCCTTCTTTATGTGAACTTCAATTTTCATAAAATTTTGCATGCACATTTGTGCAACATTAGCTTTTTATAATTTAAAAAAAATTAGCGCCAGTGTAAATAATTAAATGCGCATACAGTGCCTGTTGGGGTTAGGGTTAGTATTCTTCCAACAAATTCAGGTATTTAAATGTTTTTATGAAGTTAAGTAAGTGAAATACCCATTTCACAAATACCCTGAATTTTAGGGATTTCACGAAATGCTTAATTTTACAATCTTAATGTTCTATTTGATGAAAATCTATTTAATAAAAACATTATTATACAATATTCTTTTAAAGCTACTTATTGTCTACATTATCATATTTTGAATATTTTTTTATTCTCAGCTTCCTTGGATATTTTCATATGCATACTACATACACAATATGCACTGTATATGCATATTAACTATAGTATGTTAATGCAAAAAATTTTATCAATTCAGAAAGTTCTAAAAACATTGTGATAAATTGAAATTTTAAGTGTTCTAATTATGCGTTAAGTCAGATGTTTCGAATTTAGGTTAAATGGGCGGCACAAAGTCTGACGTTCATTGAATGTCATAATTTAAAATGGCAGTTAAAAGCTGCAGCCCGCTACTCTACTGAGTTTTATGTTTGGTTAAATAATCGATTAGCAAGCTAGCAAGCTAGTAGAACTGAAGGATAATGTATTTTATCTGTTTACCAAAATAGTGTAAAGATCTTAATTAATGCCTTTTGCAACGCGTCATTTTCAACAGTTTCAGTAAGCAATAAAATTCAAATCAGAAAATCCAACGACTACTAACTTTTTATATTTAAGTAACGTGAGCTATATCAGCAAGAAAATTAATTTTTTTGGTATTTATTATGAAAAGCTAGAGGTGTCTCTATAATTGAAAATTTTTCAATACATACTTTGAAAAATACTGAATGTTACATCTTGCCATGTTATTTCACTCGATTCATAAAATCGTTACCTCCAATACTAATTCGTTATAGGCTTTGCCTTAAATGCTCAATGTTATCCATCTTCTCTGAATGTTTCCCGTTTTTCTTAATCACACAGAGAAGGAATCCATGCAGTATTTAGCGTAAGCTTGACAGAAGGGTGTATTTCAGCGTTGTCAATGACCAATGTATCGAATAAGTGGCAAATTTGGTGGCCCACAGTGGATCATGCTCAAAAATTATTTTCCCATAATAATAAGTTGTAGATAAAAACTCATAGAGCTGTAATAGAGGAAATTTGAATTGAAAAATATATAAAAATGCTACATCTCAAATTGTACATGATTATGCTGTGTTATCTAAAGACAAAATGTTAATGCTTTTGTCATATCTTGTAGTGTTGCTGTAGCTGTTGTTGAAGGGTGAAAAAAAGACTAGAAAATGATTTTAAGTTATTGTAGTGAATGCACGAACTATATTCCTACAAATATGATTACAATTAATTTAACACTTATCAGATATTTGACTACAACCAAAAAATGCTTTAAATATTACCTTAACGTGACTAACAGTATTTATAAACAATTGTGTTCTGATGAAGAGAATTTTAGAGCTTATTTGAGGTCTTTTGCAATGACTTTCAGAATATCCATTAGATCCTAGATTTTCAAAATATTGTCAAAGCTCTTGTATGTACTGTACATTGTGATTTGATGATATTAAAACAGCTCTTCTAGTCAAATACATGTGTATTCGGACTTTAATTTTTATATTTATTTTCACAATATGATTGAAATGGTGTTTGCAGAGTGGATATCTTAATTATGCAATAATATATAATAAAGTAAATTTTACATCACTAACTCGTTCATGATAATATTAATGCAAAATATTTTTGCAATAATAAATCTCACTTCATATATTTCGTAAGAATGCTACAAACACAAATATATTACTCATATTTCAATAGTTTGTTGTAGAGTTAGTTGCATGAATCTTGGGATCATTAGCATATATATCAACACAGTAGCCAGGAGCCAGAGTAAAATTTTTACTCTTAAATGTATATTCATAGATTGTTGACTTTTAAGAGCTCCAATTCAATCTTTTCAACGCCCCAGTCATCACCTTCTTCCCGACTCCACAAGCATAGTTGAATCCATTCCACATTCCTAATCAAGCGTGTAGTGTTGTGGGAAAGCTCATCTACTTGTCCTCTTTCATGTTTGACCGGGTAAAAATGAATAGTTTCATCATGTTTGGAGCGTAATTGCATTGAAACACTATTTTTAGTTCCTGCGCCTGGATTGTTTTGAGTTGTAGTAAGATTTTATAACGATGTGAATTTGAAACTGTATATATCATGAACGTAGTTACTGCGCAGTATAGCATAGTGAGTTTTGTCATTTTGCTATGCTGTTTGATTTTCCACAAAACGTCAATGGTTATAAGACAATTTGACATGTTTTTATATTTATAATTGTATATGAAACAAGATTGAAAGACTGCAAAATCCTCCAAGTATGATCTTTCATTACACCTGACATAGCATTATACTTAAATGTGATGCTGTTCACAAAAAGATCTCTTACTCTAAAAATTAAAATTACAGTTTAATCATTTTTCCAATTTTCGATATTTAAATTTTAAGAAAAGCATTGCTTTATTGGTACCCATACTTAACTGAGAGGCTTTTTTCTGTTAAGGAAAAGGATTTCATTGTCAGACGTTTTTCAAGGAATTGTCTTATAAAACAACCCTAATTAAAGGTATATAAGGATCTTTTGTGATAATTTAGCATTTCTGCACACAATAACAATAAAACAATTTAAGAACTCCCCAAAAAGATGGTGATTGAAATGAAATTAAAACATTTTCATTTATTGATATTTTTTTGCTTCTGACAAGGTGGGTGCTACCAAATTCTCTATATGTGTGTTGTCAAACTGTCAAAGGATGAAAGTAATATCACCGATTTAACAAAAAAATCTCAAATCTTAGCTGCAGAGTTCCAGTAAAGTTTGCTACAAGCCCTAAATTCTTCGAATTAATCTTGATTCATATTAGCATACAACACTTAAATGTTCTTAATAAAAATATATATTTGTTAAGTAATTCTCCTAATTGCAAATTTATTGTCAGGCGGAAAATTTTCTGTAAAATGATTTTTTGAAATGAGTCTTAAGGTTCTCCTTGCAAGGAATTCTTCCTTTTATAGAACTGAACAAATGTGCAGCACAATCTCATTGCCGTTTTTTTATGATTTCGTGCACTATTTTCCAAAGGTTTCAAAATCTTAATAATGGAACAAATAGTTTTGAATGTTATAATATGAATTTTTTGTTATTATGTAAACGCAAAGTTGGCGCCAGTTTCTTGTAAGTTGATTAGAACAAGGTGTTGGCTTACTAATATAGAAATATCTCCAACCATTTTTCCTTTATTAGATATCCAAGCTTTTGTCATTATTATTCAAAAACTTTGCATTTTGTCTCGTTTCTCACTTTCATCTATTCGTTGAAGTATACAGCCTAAGAATACTATTTTATTAAGTCAAGATAATAAGTCGAGTAGGTTAGTTTCTAAATAAGTCATTGACGGACGGAAAGTAAATTAAATAGTACCCTTAAAGCTAATCAAAGAGACTTAGATTGCTAGCTTTTGTCTATAAGAAGTAAAAAATCTCTATAAATATGCAGAACAAGGAGAGAAATGTTGATATGGAGAATAAACTCCTTATTATCTACTCGTTTTTACTCGGTTTGACTATTAATTCAAATGCGCAGCTAGGCGATTCATGCTTGTAACGATCACTAGGCTTGTGAGGGATGAAAATGGTTTATTGCCTAGATCGAAACAATGCATCTAAGTTAGGAATAGGTATAAGGGCTTTTTACTTGCCGCCTAGCTGGCTATCGATCGATTTCACTTGTTGCATGTAGTAACAAATATACGAGGTAAGGCGAGATCGCCACCCTAGGTGTGTTACTGTTATTTATTGTTATCTATCTTATTTTAGATCCAAATTGTTATTTACCTTAGACCTATAATGACCGAAAATGGCCTTTTATACATGGAAGTTATTTTATATATCGATGTCATCGTAAGTAGGAAGCTGCTATTAGTCGTATACTTTAACGGTTTTTAACTCCTTTTAATTTTTCGCAGCTAGTGTCAGTAGTTAGTAGTTGGATTTATTTTTTTATTACATGTAGAGTAGGAAACTGCTGCGTTATTTAGTTACTAGATTTTTATATCAGCAGTTAGTGCCAATGAACGGTTGCATTAATATACTATTAAAAGGTACACTTGTATTTGAGAATGAGTTATTAAGTCGAATAGTGTCTGCACTATCTTTTATTATCACATAGTTAGGGTACACATAGTAAAATTAGATCAAATGAGAATGAGCTGAGTCGATCAACGGATGGAACATTACTCTGTTGCAGATGGGCGGATGGCTTCTTGGTGATCAGATACCGCTTCGGGCAGCGAGCCCATTGTTAACTGGAGTCTCTCTCATACAGTTACCTAAATTGTGTCTGTTACATGTTATTCTAATATCATATGGATTCTAAATGTAATTTAGTATGGATAAACAGAAACGTGTACATGAGACAACGATAGTTAATCTAGATAGACATTACCCCGCTTGTAAGAAACTGTAGTTCAGCATCTCTAAATATTTCTGAGTTAATACACATCTCTGGCCTGGGTGATGATTCTACAATAACATCCAAGAATATAAAATTATCGAGTTTTTTCGAATATTTGATCATGACCTTGCAAATAAACAATAAGCATAACGCATCCATTTTCTAAAATTTTTGAAAAACATTTGGCTGCCCAAATATAAGTATTTAAACGACAATAAAATTCTATCAGAGCATCAATTTGGATTCAGACCAAAATTCAGCACTACTGATGCCATACTCTCAATTACCGAAAATTTAAAATGTAACCTAAATAACAATCTTTCTACGGCTGTTGCATTTTTAGACCTTAGTAAGGCATTCAATTCTATGGATTTTAACGTTTTAAAAGCAAAATTATTTTAACAGGGCTTCAGTCATATAGCTATACATCTTATAATGCTTTTTTGAATGATCGAAACCAGCGTGTAAAATTGGACCGATTTTTTTCAGACTATACAACTACAAATCTTGGAGTTCCACAAGGGCCTATCTTATTTGCACTCTATGTAAGCGATGTGTCTCGATCATTAAAAAAGGGAACTATTTACCAATCCGCTGATGACACATGTATTATTAGAACATCGAAACATCCATTTGACGCTACTAAGTTTTTGACTAAAGACATTGAATCACTGATTACGTATTTTGACAAAAATAGATTGAAAATTAATGCAAATAAAACTCAATTTATTATATTTGCACCAAAGGAACATCAAACGATTTCTGAAAATATCAAAATTAACATAAATAAAAATGTAATTGAGCAATGTAAATCAGTGTGTTATTTAGGAGTAACGATCAAGATTTAAAATTTAATGAATTTTTCATTAAAATTAAGAAAAATGGCATCTGGAATAAAATTTTTATATCATTTACGGCACCTAGGGAATTCATATCATAAACAGTTTATTAATACTTTTATAATCAGTGAATTTAGTTATTGCTGCTTTCTCTTTCAACATATAACTGCTAGAAATAGAACATCATTTTCAAAAATGTACAACTGGTCTTTGAGATCACTTAATTATATCCCCAAACACGAATCCATCAGAGACTTAATATCAAGGTATAAGATACTATCAACTCTATATTACATCAAATATCAATTGCTCTGCATAATGTATAAATATGTTAATATTTCAAATTCCTTTAAGTTCCTAAATGATTTCCTAAAGCACAATCAAAGAAACAAAAAACTTTTTAGCAATATCAATCGCAAAGATTCATTTACATTTATGTGTTCGAAATTGTGGAATGATATAAATGTGGAAATTAAAACTGAAAAAAATTATAAACATTTTAAAAAAAAGATAAAGGAAATTTTACTGTAAAAGTAATTATTAATTGGAATTGCAAATGAATTAAGCACCTGGACTCAATTTATATAAATTTTAAGCCCTCTAAGTAAGGTGAATATTTATATTTTTGTATATTTGCTTGTGTGTATTTGTTTGTGTGTTAGTTTGTAGTTATTGTTATTAACTTATGCAATAATTTTGCTTGACCTCTTATCTCGCAGTTATACTGCAAGTTTGGAAATGTGAGGTGTAAACTCTGAAAACAGTTGTACAAGTGCAAAAAACTACTAAGATCTGTTCTATTCTGCGGTGTTGGGAAATCCTTGATTACCTTAATCTTGGCATCATCTACTCGCCAAGTGCCGTTAGCAACGTGGTAACCACAGAATTCAATTGTTTTTTAGCAAACTGAAACTTCTTTGAATTCAATGTGATGCCATACTCTCGGCCACTAAGTAGTCCTTGACGAACGTGTGGAACATTTTGTTCGCAATTTTCATCAAAAATAAGTGTATTATCTCCGACTTTGCCAAGATTACGTATGTCACACACAGTTCTTCGTCCATCTGTTGGTTATATTCATCACCAGCACTAACACAACTCATAGAGTTACCTGTAAATCGATATCGTCTCCAAGGCGTAATAAAGTTAATGCTTTGGATTTGTCGTATAGCCTTTATGGGCATCAATCAATGAAAACACTTTTGCTGATCCAATATGATTCAAAACATTTCTTGGTGTTCTTTATGGATGCGTTTTGCGTGCAATATGTGAATTTAGCTTTGTAAATCAACAGTCAGACGCTTCTCATTAGTACCTTTTTTGTCAACTATCATAATGGGGTGACACGATTCAGATGTATTCCTAGCTACTTCAATGACACCTCCTTTAAACAGTAAATCAAATTGAGATTTAATAGCATCTCGATATAGAAATGGAATTGGTATGGCTGTATAAACTGCAAATGGTTTTGCATAACTCTTTAAGGAAATTTCTACTCGTTGTCCTTTCATAGATGATAATTGCGATGTGTCAAACACATCAGAAAACTCAATAAGCAAAATTTCCCCTGTAGCAGTAACATCATTATCTAATTTGTCATTCATTCGAGTTTCAATTTTTACTGTATCAATTCGTCCGCTAAACAACAAAGTGGCCAATGATTTGGTAGAAATTCAAGTCGTTTTAGTGACTTTCAAAAGCAATGGTTCCTTAACACCTTGGACTACATGCAAATCGGATTTCATTTTCTTATTATTTGCTTGCATCATGACTGGTAACTTACCTATCAGTCGCATTGATTTCTCATCCGCACTAAACACTGAACAATTTACTTTTTGTAAGTCACTAGTTTTTTTATCAATAGCTACTAAATGTTGTAAACCAATGGTATCTACATCACTTCCAGTGTCATCACGAAAATTCATGATCCCTATTTTAGAATTAGCAGAGCATACCTTTACTGGAATGACTTCATTGTTGTTCCTACGACACTTTTACACTAATACACCCAATAGTACTTTTTCTAGTCTTACACATTCTCGCGAAATGGCCTCTAGATTTACAAGAATGGCAAATTGCATCTGCTGCAGGACACTGTTATTTACCCTCATGCTGTAACTTACCATAGCGGAAACATGTTTGTTTTTTACTTAAAATGCTTTCTTTGAAATGATTTACTTTTTTGTATGCAGATTTTTGTTTTACAGCTATAACAGAGACTGAACTTCCTATGCTACTCTTAGTGACATTAGCAGCCTCCTCTGCACGTGCTATTGCTATAGTGTCTTCTAACGTCAGCTCACCCTTCGTTAAATGTTTATGTCTAAGCCCATCAGTTCTAACCCCCAACAACAATTTTAACCCTTCATATTTTCGCATTATTCTTTTTAAGACAAATAGAACAATTTTCATCTCTTCTAAAATGACAAGCAATGTACGATTCTATTATGCAAGCTAAAAATTCATCAAAACGTTCTCCTTTTTCTTGTGTTTTGTTAAAAAATTGCATGCGGTGTAACAAAGGATTTGTTTGTGCTCAAAGATACGTTTTCTATAGCGTCAAGAAACACTAGACTGAATTATTATATAATTGAATAATTCCTTGTTTTAAAAACCTTACAAAATCATCAAGACAAGTCCTTAATAGGGATACCTGAGAATCCCGTGATTGTAAAGATAAATGCTGGCACAAGATCTTCTCAGCTTTCCCTCCATCTCGCAAACTCATTCAAATTGGCTGTTGCTAAAAGTTTCGGAGCATCTTTACCACTTATTGGCCGTTCATATGGTATATCGTCTGTAGATCTGGATTGCTCTTGAATTAAACGCAATAATTCTTGTTCCCTGGCTGAAGCTCTGTCGCTCATGGCGGTCATCATTTCTTTTTGAAGTTGCATTTGTTGTTGAACCATTTTTAATGTTGTTAAGAATACGTCTGCTGTAGACGTGGAAGTAAATTCCGTAGTTGTCGATTGCGCCATGCTTTATTTACCGTCAATCTTTATTGTATCAAAAAGAGGGGAAAAATACAAATTTATATAAAACATTTCTACACATTAATTCCATAACAATACAGAGTTGAAGTGCTATTAGTAATACGGCTTGGTATAGTTTCAACTTAAGTCAACTGAATTTAGACTATTAGCATAATTTCAAATATTAACGAAAATATTATTCAACTAAAAAGTAGGAGCTGACATTTAGTGTGTTGAAAATTGAAATTTTATAATCCTATAAAAATTTTTTTTTAAGCGCTTTTAACTCAAAAACTATTAAAGCTATGCTAATTCTGTAAGCTCCACATGATAGAGGAGAGCCTCCTTTTTCTTTTGCGTTTGAAATCCTCGACCCGGCTCTGTCGCATCGACTTCGCGACCTCTGACTTTGGTAACGGCACGCCTTAATGGATTTGGAATATCTTTGTACATATCAAGAAACAGTCAAAGTTCTCTGTTGCTTCATGGGGCTCAAAACCTCTTAAAAACATGAAGACTAGGTATGGAGAGAATTTTAATCTTTTTAAAAAAATCGTCTTAGTGAGAGATTTTTAACATTTTATTAAAATATGTTTCCCAATAGACTTATCCATGCTAGGCCCCTGCGATACCAGTATTTCTGGCACGAGCAGAGCCCGAGACAAGCCTAAATCGNTATATATATATATATATATATATATCGACTTGCTGGTTGTATTGTAAAAGTAAAAATAGTATCAGTAAAAACTATTGAAATAAAATTACAAAGAAATTATAACGAATAAATTTACGGAAAAGCGTTAGTTTTGGAAACTTAATAGATGTGATGTCATTCGATTTTGATTAAATATACCATTAAATGCGTATACATCATACAATATACCAAATATATCTCCTAACCTGACACCCGGCGACGTAGGAGCCCCTACATGCAGTGAAATCCTATTTATTTTATTTATATTAATAGGATTCATATATAGGATTATAAATGTAGGCAACTCTGTACATAGGGCTAGATTAGATATAGCTAGATGCTAGATCTAAATTTCACTTCTTTGTGATCGAAATAAATGCCGCTACAGCAAGCCAACAGTTAATATATTTTACACGTGTTTGCTTGGAAATTAAAGACGGGGCTCGAGCTCGACTAAATGATTTTAAAAGTGCGAGTCGAGCCCTAACTTGAACAAAGCTCACGAGCCCGAGCTCTTGCAGGGGCCTAATCCATGCCC
>CABFPE010000424.1:555704-583555 GCA_900660155.1 Hofstenia miamia
CAAAACAAAACAAACAAAACAAAAAAACCTACTTACAAAAAATGAATAACATCTTAAATGACTCATCAAAATTTAGCAAAGTTTATCCTGACTCGAAAATTAAGAACAATTACTTTATGCATATTGAAGAAAAATTTAACAAGAAGTTACTATCTCTATATATAAATATATATAATCTAATATGAAATCTACAATAATATTCGAGCAAAGGAAGTCAACCAGCTAGACTTTATGGACTTGCAAAAGTACATAAAGACAATAAAGATCCTCCAATGAGACGAATTCTTTCTATGGTTAATTCAGTAACTTCAAACTTGAGCAAATGGCTTGATAGTATTCTTAAGGAATTCTTACCAAATAAATATGTGCTATCCGACTCTTTTGAATTTATTGATGAACTCAACACCTTTTACAGAAAGAATCAATTTAAAAAATTTACTGTTAGTTACGATGTTAAAAGCCTTTTTACTAACATACCTGTTGAAAAGACTATAGAACATTTAATATCAATTATTCCTCAAGAAAAGATCGAAACCGAAATGAATACTATAAGAGAACTTTTGAAAATGGCATGCTTAGATAATTCTTTTCTTTTTAATGGCTCCATTTATAATCAAATTGATGGTATGTCTATGAGATCTCCCTTAGGCCCGACCATGGCTGAATTTGCAATGGACATTATTGAAAGAAATTTTACTAATCATAATTTTCTATTTTATAAGCGATATGTTGATGATATCTTTGCTGTGTTTAGTAGCCAAGATGAAGCAAATAATTTTTTAAAATATTTAAACAATCAAATGACTGAAATTCAATTTACAATGGAAAATCAAATTGACAACAAACTAATATTTCTAGATACTCAAATTTCACATCATCATACAACTTTTTCTTCAAGTTATCACTTCAAAATCACTAACACTGGCTTATACATACCATTTACATCTTATTGTGACAAGAAGTATAAAATCAACTGCGTCAAAGCAATTTGCAAAAGAATTTATTCAATATCATCTGATTACAAAGTTCTAACATCAGCACTTGACACATTGTACACAGTTTTTGAAAACAATGGTTATCTGCATAAATAAATTAAGAAAATTATCACAAATTTTACAACAAGATAATGAAACAAAGTTAATAACTCAATCATTGCAAGATTAAGAGAAGCAAAAAATATATTGAAAACTTCCATATATAGAAAACAACATCAAGAAATTGTCAAAGAACTAAGTAAATATTAATAAAAAGCTCATAAGATTAAGACTTATTCCAATTTTTAGTACTTTGAAAATTGAACATCTTTTTAAAAACAAAGACAACATTCCCGAAGACTTAGTTTCTTCAATAGTTTATAAATATCAATGTGAGAATTGTAACAAATTGTGTAATTGGAGAAACAAGACACCATTTCGGGAAGCGCATAAAAGAGCACATTAATGGACATTTAAATACTGAAATATTTCAACACCATCATGAAATTAAAAAAGAAAATTTTAACATCATTATAAAAACTATCAATACAAAAATAGGGGAAGCATTAGGGAAGTGATCCAAATTCAATACGTTAACAAATGAAAATGCAACCGTAAACAACAATTCTAGCTTCAAATGTCTGCTTACGCTTAATAAATTTACTTGCATAGATATATTTGAAGAAATGTGCAGAACCTAAATGTGTCAAAGTTATTTCTAATAATAATTGAGGAAAAAAAACGCCTTTAACGTAAACTTCATGTTTAGCGAATTAATTTTGAGTGTAAGTTAACGATTTGGTTTACGGTCATGTTAACGTAAAACACCATTTGTTAACGGTGTTGCTAACGTATTGAATTTTGATCACTTCCCTTATACTTAAAGAAATTAGACCGGAGAACATACTGAACAAGCAAATGAATACATTTCAAAGATTACATTTATTTTAAATCTTAGCATATAGAAATTATTTTAGTTAATTATAAAGTGTAGTTTATAGTTTTGTAAAAAAAATTTTTTCTGGGAAAATATTTCTGACTATAAATTTGCTTTGCCTAAAATAGGCTCGGTTTGGGTTCGTTGTATATCCAATACTCTGCTTAAGCTAGGCTCGATTGGTTGACAAGTCTATTTTACAGTAAGAGTCCTTTAAGCAGAAGTCCTTGAGTAAGCTCAAATGGAGATCGCCCAACTGCACCCCTGAGAATGCCAATTGACAAAAAGATAATGGCTCTAATTGCATGTAATTTCAAAGTCTCAGATACAAAAAGGTATTAGAAGTTGGTGAAACTGTCAATTTAGTGTTTCATGATACATTTTGGAAGAAATATTCGCAGCTTGCAATATATACGAATTGAAACAAATGTGAAAGCTGCTCTGGAAAACCTCTGTGCTGTATCATGACAACGTTCTTCCTCATGTCTCTACAGCAACAAATCAATTTCTTGATGTGAGGTACTGTGTAAAACTATGCGAACCGCTTGGTTCTAAAATTTTGAGATGGTTTGTTTTTCGAAATTGAAGGCCTTCGAGAAAGCCTATAAAGAAATACAAAACAAATGACGAGTCGACACCTTGAGAAACTAAAAATGTACAGTCAAAATGTAATTGCCAAAGTGTGTACTAATATTGCAATTATGTTATTTTTATAAGTATAAATTTTTAAACTTCGTATAATTGACGTTCCTATTTTGACATTTTAAACTTCAGCACATCTTTCATAACGTTGAAAAATAAAAAACCGTATCCGCTTGAATGTCCTAACGATCGCTTCTAGATCAATTGTGTCATACAGATATATTTCATAAGAATTAAATGTGTATATAATTGATCGAAATAATTTTAAACGGGAATATATAACACTGTCTAACACCAAAATATTCATGAAACCAATCGAGTGTTGTATGTTAAACTATAATTTCTTGCTCTATGTCGCTATTCTGCTTCAAAAATTGGTTTGACCAATATTTTCTGTAAACTCTATTACGGAATTAATTGATTTTTCAAAGGTAATATAAGTTCTTGATTTTGTAAGAAACCATAAAGTTGCCATTCTAATATGCTTTGTAATATTTTACAAAGCGTAAGTAAAAGACTTTAGAGTATTACTTATGGATGCATTCATTTTGAATGCTAACCAACACTTCCGCAATTTTAACTTAATATTTATTTGTTATAATTATTCTGAAATACTAGTTATACATAGCATTCACGTAAAGATTAAAACTGATAATGTATTTGCTAAAATGTATAGCACTTATAAGAACGAAAATATTCAGATTTTTATTGAGGCAAATTTGAGATCAAGCTCAGGGTTTTTAATTGAGATCGAGATCAGGGTTGAGCTTAATATTTGAAAAAAAACTTACTTCCCCGTGTCAACATATGTGGTTGCCACATTGGATGTAGTAAAATCATTTATCTTAAAATTATCTCTATCAATGTCTAAAGGAGAAACGCTTTATTATATATATATCTAACGAGGGCTCATCGTACCAACAATTATTTGAGACTGGGTACCATGTCCCCACCACAAGGGTTCCCTGACTACAAGACAATTTTTTTAATTGAAAAACCAATCTTGATGTAGTATTGATTATGCATATAAAAGTTGAGTTTTAAAGCTGTAAAATAGAAAACGAATAAATATCTAGTATTTTCATAACCCAGAAATAAAGTTTTTCCTAAGCACAATAAAAATAGTATAGTAATTGGACGTATCATATCCACATCATAATCAAAAACAAAATCTTTCCACCAGCAGCAGGCTTGGGCCATGGAACTCATCGTTAACTAAGTCGAATTAAGTGATTGTTTAAGTCAGTTAAGCTAT
Source organism: Hofstenia miamia (assembly GCA_900660155.1). Classification (NCBI taxonomy): domain Eukaryota; kingdom Metazoa; phylum Xenacoelomorpha; order Acoela; family Hofsteniidae; genus Hofstenia; species Hofstenia miamia. The sequence continues at coordinate 559,513 of CABFPE010000424.1, forward strand.
GGAGTATACGTATGATAAACGTGTTAATCATTTTGTAAAACTAGAATGAATTGTAAAATTAGCAGTGAGCTAATATTGGAATAACTTTATTAAAGGAATAATTAAGTTTATTTCGTAACAAAAATAACAATTGTAATAGAACTATCTTTTGTTTCTACAATGCTAGAAATAAATAAAATTCTTAAACTTGGACATATTTCCATGTAGTACGTTAGACTGCAAAAATAGTAGTGCCTAATGGCGATATCTAAACAAAAAAAATTAACAAATGAAACTGAATTTTTGCATGAAAATGTGAATTATTTCAAGAAATCAAATATTATAAATGCATTGTTTTTTTCCAAAAGTATAAAATTATAATTTCACTACAATCATGAAATTTATTTGTATATTATTAATAATAATATCTGACATTGAAATCGAGTGTTTAATGGACTAATTTTATTTTTGTAAAAATCAAAATTTAATTATGAACTAACTCAGCATTTAAGATATATCCTGTATTCCATAGGTTATAGATTTCATTAAGATACCATAAAGCACAAACAGGAATGCTCGGCAAAATTGTCATTTTTACTAAAATATAGATTTCAAAATAATTTTACAGCATTGGCAACGTTAAACTGGGTCAAAATTTTAAGTTCAAAAATTGGTTTCTTGATGAACGTTACATTATTTCATAAATTGAAGAATATCATTTAACCTTATTAAGCAAAAAGCGGTGTAAAATCATTTGTATTGGCTCGGAAATTTTAGAGTTTATTTCCCGCCTGAGTAAAATTGCACTAACTCAAATATGTATTTCCTATTTCTGAGTCAAATATATTCATTAACAAAATCAGCATTCCTTAAATCTATATAACCAGTATAGAAACCTGATGACTGTTTTTATTCATATTGAATGATAGACATTAGAAGAGCTTCTGTTGTTTTATAATATATTTAGGATAATATATTTTAGAGAAATATGGGGTAAGTATGCAAAAATATATTTAACCTCGATTAAAATTTGATCATTCGAGATCGAGTTAGAGGTTGGATCCCTGGAAATAAACCCATTTCATAATGCGAATTATAAATTTGTCAGCTGAATACAAAACGTGGGACCTTATGATATTTGAAAAAGTGAGCAATTATTACCAAAAATGCTATTCGAAATTTTCCCAAAAAAATGTTTTTGAACGTAAAAATTAAGATGCATTAGTTAACGTTTGAATAATTTTACAAAAGATGTTTTATTAGATTTGTTCAATGAGGGATGACGCGTAAGAAAGAGACGATGCAGGCGTACAAAAGCAGAATTTTAGAGGGAATATCTATTTAACTACTAAAAGCTTTTAAAATTATCCAATTACTAAAACATGGTTTTAATGAAATAATTCAGTTGCAATGTTGACACAACTAAGTAATTAAGACAACTTGCTAAAACTAAATCCGATTGAAATTTTGCGTCATTGAAAACAATATCAGTGATCAACCGCATTATTTTTGGTAACTCCGTTATTCTGACAATTCTTGTACTCAGATCAAGCAAAAGAACCTACCGTCTATTATCATTCGAAATAATCACAAATCAAATTTCAAAAATTTAAATGATTTATTTGCGAGGAACTAAAACTAATAAGATATTGTAACGCCATAGCTCAAGCCTGAGAAACTTGTTTTGTAGTTTCACATTTGTAGATGTGTATAAATTTTCTGACTGAAAAGAGCAATAATTATAAAAGGCTTACGAACAGTATTTAAAACTCAATAAAATTGTTTTGTTGATCGAGATTCTTTTATATATTTAAGAATGCGCAATAGGTTAAATTTAGAGCTATCATCAGAGCTTAATCTTGCATAAATAAGCAAAGTAGAACCAAGTATAGCAATTATTGTGAACAAATATCATATGTATAATCATTTACAATATTTCATTTCATAAATCATCATTAAATTGGAAAATTTCAATAGTCAATCATCACAGACAAGGTAATTGTTTAAGATAATCTTCAGCTATAGTTTGACAACTTTTGATGTTTCTATTGGCGTTGCAATTGTGTCCTTGGCAACAGTAGTATTTTGTAATTTCGAATATTTTGCACTTTTCTAAGATGTAAATCTCATTAGTACAACAAAGTTAAATTGAACTTGAATGAGGAATACACTAATAAAAGATTTGGGATCTTGCATAATATCAAAGCTTTCTGGTTTTAAGCTACACATGATCAAAATTTTCTTCTGACTAATACGAAATGAAATACCTACATCCAGAAGATTTAATCCCTTCCCCTCGATGACGACATGGCGACCGTCACGTTATGCATAGAAAAGCTCTTCCATGACGCTCGCCCAAACGTCAATAAACAAAGTCTTATAAGTCGACTAAATAAATGTTGGAAGCTCGTAATATGATGCTAGAATATAATTGACGTATTTTAAATGAACCAATAGGTATGAAAGGAGGAACCAAGCAGAGTAACGAGATTTTTGCACACGATCGGCGCTTAGTTCTAAACCAGCACTTTTATTGTTTACGATATTTATTGTTTCTTTCTCAACACATACCTGGCTACCTGTATTTGCAGTATCTGGCAGTGAAATTTAATATCGCGATACTAGGACCCCTTTTGCATTGGATGTCCAGAAAAACCTGATCTCTGCTCTATTGAACATGTCAAATCCTTTCCAGCCAGTAATTAGTTATAAGTAAAGTCAATTCGGTTGTTTTTTTCATTTACCATACAATACTCAAGAAATACCATTTTTGAAAAATTCTAAAAATTCAGGAAGTTCACTTTTTTAAGTACATTTCAGAGTTTCGAGTGGAAGGGGTTAATGAGCACGACAGTCTATTTAATTAAATTAGTTAAGTGCGACAAATTTAAATTTCTAAGATTTAAGCAAAAAAGGAATAAATTGAAATACGTCTCGTTCAATTTCATTGACAGTCGAATTCGATTCGGGTGAAGGGAGCGGCGAAACACCTACTCCCCATCCAGCCGAAGTAGGCAGAAAATCTTGCGTAAACCACTATTAGTGTTAACTAGTTTAGGAATATGGAATAAGTATAAGGCCCTAAGAGATTACAAAGTCTTGATAACCTAAAACTATTTGTGGTAATATATTGATCAAATACCTAATTTCCAATAACTGAATGAAAAAGAAACACCAATCACAAATTTCAAATGATAAACAACGTTAATAATATGTAATATTACTAAATTAATAAATTGCACTTGGATGTTAAGTAAAAATCCTTAAATTTAGAGGAAATACAATCAGAATTGCACACATTTAAAAATCAATTTCCGAACATTTTCCAACAATCAAGAGAATAATACTTACAATTGAAAGACGCGTCTATACAAATGAACTAAAATTTTTTATAATTGATTAAAATGCTAAAGCGGAAAACGCTAGATACTGCACTTTGATACGATTGTCAATTGATGACGACTTGGTTTTTCTTGAGATTTATAAAAATCGAACGCATTCGGCTGACGTCTTTTGTACACTTACTATTCTTTGGATTAAAGTCACACAGATTGGAAATGCGTTCCCAGCTGCCCTCGCTACCACTGAAGCTTTTGCGTTGTGTAAGACATTCATTTTCAGTTAGACGATTCTCTTTGTTTTTCATAACCTAAAGTCAAATAAGTAATTTTGTATAGATTGTTGTATTTCTTAGATACCGATATGATCTTGTGCTCTGGAAAGCACATCTTCGATTAGTAAAAAATATCAGTGATAACAAAACAGCACATAATAAAAAAACAACTAGGTACACCAAGAGATGGTATTTGCTAAAGTAAATAAATGACAAAAAATATATAAAATTTATTTTTTTAAACAAATTTTCAAAACATTTGAAAGTTTAATTTACTCTGCTTAATTCAAACTAAAATTTGAAGTAACAATGAATAAAAAACATTTTCCAAACATTATACTGCAGTATCCCTGAAATACAAAAATGATAGCAGCAATTCTTTAATAATCAAGTGTAATTCAGAATAAATGGGTTATTAGAAAAAAATTTTATTTCCACAATTCGAATTTATCACAAGAGAGATACGAATTTAAGCAGGGTTGTTAAAAATCGAAGATTGTACATCGAATCTTAAGCGAAAGTGAAAATCAGCTATGATGAAATTCACTCAATTTTAAAAATTGTGAAAAACACTGAGAAAAAGTAACACACATTTTGGGCCAACTCTCATCAGAAGAAAAGCATAAAACATTTAAAGTTAGTTATATAAATCCCCTCTTGTCTTCTTTTTACAAAAAATTGGAATTTGAACTATTCCTTAGCGAACGATAAATTTAGGTCTACATAAAATAATGTTGAAAAGATTCATTTTATGGATACAATGCATGCAAATACTTATGGCCTAGTATTTAGAAAATTCCATAATACCTATTAGAAAAAAATGCTCGAATTTGAAGGCTCTCTTCCGTTTAATATGCGAATTGTGTGGATGGATTTCTACGCATTAAACTAAAATGTGAAAAAAGTTAAGCATCAGCCATTTCAAAAAATATTTTTCATCAACATAGCATACTATGTCTTGCAAAAATTACCCTTTCGCGTATAATTAGAAAAATAAAAAACCGTCAAAATGCAAGTTGCTGAATTTTTTTTAAAAAAAATATGACCAATCATTATTTTGCATACATAAAATGCCTAAATATTGTTTATGGATCGCTTTAGGTAAACTGAATTTTGTGGATCGATCTATAACACTTGTTGATGAAATATGTATCGAACACTTAAACCACGACAGCCCCGTTACTATTTCTCTAAAATCAGTTTAATAATATAGGTGTTCTTAATCAGCAATACAGAGATATTAAATTGAAAATTACTTGTTCATCGTGCCGACGATACCATTCTTCGAGGTCCTTCCTCGCTTTCTCTTTCATTTCCTTGATTTCATTTTCTTCTCTTTCATCTTGTTGCCTCAAACGGAGCTTAAGTTCTTCTCTCCAAGCAACCAATGTCTCAGGCTCAGGACGCGGTCTCTCAATTGATTCTAAATGAGCATATGGATTCTCGGTGACAGAACCAACATTTTCTTGTACTTCAGATACGTGTTGAATGTCATTATTTAATTCTTCAGTGGACTCCTCTAGTTGAATAGAGGTTGAATCTAAAGGTTCATTGCTGTCTAACGGTTGCGGAGTCTGATCATCTGTTGCATCGTTATCTGCCATTCTGTAAAAAATAAATTTTAAGACTTAACCAATTGGTGCGATTTACATAAGAACAAAATTTTAAATAACGGAAATTCCTTATGTATAAGTCGCAACTGTATACCTAAAATTTTATCTAAAAGTTGGGTTGTGGCTTATACACACAGTCTAAAATTTATAGTGTAAACTTCTCATTACGTTCGTGGTTAAGGTACCTCTTAGAATGCGTAAAAGCTGAAAATAATCTATTCAAAAATAAGATATTAAGAAGTATCCAGCACTTGTGAATAGGTTAAAAATTAAGTTTGTTAAATGAATGGAAAACCGCATGTGGGCAAAGAAATTTAGGGTGTCATCGCGGATGCGCCTTATACACGCTTTATACCTGTAAATAAAAAAAACTTCAAAGTTTGGGATGCGGCTTATACCCGAGGATTTACGATATTTGTTTAAAGACTCCAAAATAATTTAATGACAAAAACAGTACTATATTTTGGAACTACGAAAGGTGTCTGTAAGTAATAAATGGCTTGAATTCCCCTGAAAGTAATCTATAAAAAATCACAAAATTTCTCAGGTTCACATTGTACATGCTGTCGAATGAAGATTTTTCCATTAATCGAAATAATCTCAGTTTTTTTATCAAACTTCTTGTAATGAACTAACACAAATATAATTTTAAAAATCTTCGAAAATCTTATAAATTCAAAACGTGATAGAGCAATATCGTGCTGAAATCAAATTAATTTTTGATAAGCTCTTCTAGAAATAGACTTGGCAAAATTCCGAACTTACAAATCTTAAATTAGATTGTTTCAAAAATTATTTTAGGCATTGCAGAATCACTTAACTATGATATCTGTTGATAAGTTTCCTATTTAACAAAGTAAAAATTAAGCTATAAAGATCACAATTTTGTTAGGCCAGCTGTCATATTACTCAATGAAATTGTCAATAATTTCTGTTTGTGATATTGATTAACGTCCTTATCGAATACAGCATTTAAAATGAACCCATATAACAGTTGAAATTTTAATGAACATATAACATAATATCTTTCCTGAAATAATGCAATTTGCTAGTGTTATTAGAATAAATTTCGGGAGTAACATCGAAATAGTTGTTTAAAAATGTCATCTAACCCTAAATCATATTTGTAAGATCAAACATGGTTTTACTTCCACAGATATCAAAAAAACTAATCTTTAAATCAGCCTACTGTTTAGCTGTATGGGGCGCGGCATCGAAAATATCATAAGGAAAGCTAATAATCTACAAAAGAAAAAGTTATTTAAAATCCTTGGAGATTTCGTACAAAATGATTGGTATCCTCTATTAAGAAGAAGAAATTCAAAATTGTTATCCCAAAAAATATTTTAAATTTCAAAGTCCTATCAGATGTCTCCTTTATTTCATCTCATTTTAAATGACTACATCGTAATGAATTCATCCAGGGTTTATAAAATGGAGATCCTGGATTTTAAACTTCAGTTTATTGTCTTTTCTAAGTGGAAGAATAGGTTGCATCCATACAAGTCTAGAGAATAATACTTGTTTTAAAAATTACATCAATTCCAAGCTATCCACCTCGAATCTCGGTACTCTAGAAATCAGAAATTAGAGGAAAATGTGGTTGGTTAGATGTATTAACTCTGATAGACTAAAACTTGGCATTAGCGATACAATGGGATGGTATAGAAGCTTCCTAGGAGATTGTGTTGTAAAGCCTGAACTGACAGATGAGTCTTCTTATTATTTAAGGAAGAATATTTAATGGACCAAGATTATTTCCCATTACGATGAGTGATTTAAATCCAATGTGTCTAGAAAATTTGTATATCAAACTCGTTGAAAACCTAACAATAGTGGTTGTAAAAAGAAAAGCAAAGAATGAGCTTGATAATTTAGAGCAGCATGCAAAGGAAAACGACAGGTACATCAATTGGAAGAAGACTGAAGAAATGGTCATCAATACACCACCATTTCAAAGCCTGATCCTGATCTATTGGTTTATGAGTCTGGTCAAATCAAAGGGTAACACACATTAAGCTTCTTGGAATATTGATTGATAATCGCCTCACCAAATATTGAGCTCAAAAATCGAGTAGAAACGCGCATTACTATTCTTAAATTATTTGAAAAAATGGGTCATAGTAGTAAACATTTAAGGAATCTATCCTGTGTATATTGAAAGTAAAATGTTGTATGTTTCGATGTCATCTGTGGGTTGACAGAGCTGGACTGGATAAAATAGCAGCAAAAGCTTCGGAAATAATTGTCTCTGAGGTTCCTCGTCCTTCTGAGATAATACATAACCGAATAATACAGAAATTCAACATTTTGCGAAATAATCCAACATATCGATTACACTCATTAGTATGCGACGTTACTGAGTTATCCAACAACGGGAATGTTACGAGTTCCAACAATCAGAACTGAACATGGACGCAAAACGTTAGCGAGTGCTGGTGCATACCTCTTCAACAAAGGCAAACTTCCTTCCCATAAATTGAACTAAAATGCATAGGAAGATGAGTGTCATTGCTACTTGCATATTTAAATATTTATATTTATAAATTTGTAAGAATTGACGTATATTTGTTCATACTACTACTAGTTAGTACTAACCAATAGCTAAACTGTTTTGACTTAGAGTATGATTTTGAGGATAAGCATATTCATGTTCAATATTGAGTAATAAAATTTAGTAGCTTTGAAGTAATGAAGTTAAGAAAAAAATTAATTGAAGTGCTTTGAAATTGAAATAAAGTAGGAACGATTCCTTCCACAAATTAAACTTTCAAATTAGTTAATGTTATTCCTTACCAATCGCTTCTTCATACAAATTAATGTATATGGATTTAAACAGCAAAAAAAGTCAATTGCAATGCAAATGAATATGTACAAAATTTTAATTTTATTCAATTTATTTTACTCTTTTTGAATAAATTGCAATATTTGGAACTATTTTAATCTATACTCTCATTCCCAAGTCCATATTTGAGATTCATGAGAAAACTGTTGTAAGAGGAAATAGACTGTATTCGGATTTCAACAGCCTAATTTTGAATTTCTAATTGATAATTCCCAATGATATTTTGCTAAAGATTTCTATGAGGGTTCAAATTTTTGCACTTAATGTAGATAGAGGGTAAGAATCAAAATGATTTGCCATTTTTATCCAGTTTTATGTGATTTTAGTAAATTGAACCTATGCTCCACTAGCAACCCCCTTAGCAAGGCAGCTAATGGTCGTAACCTCACATCTGAAGGGCCGAGAGATACTCAAATTTTCACGTTTTATGCTTAACCAACTCTTGTTAACCTAAGTAACTATATCAAACAATCAAACAACAAAATCTGCAAATGTTCATCCAAATCATCAAAAATTCAGTGATTTCTTCAGTTAAAGTTTTTTTTCTTGATTGTGTAAAAATATCTTTATGTCATTTGGTTTACTAGATATTCCTCTTTTATGCTTGCTTTTACTATAAAATAATAATAATAATAAAAGACTTTATTAAAATATTACAAAAGTATAAAAATCAAATTTTTTCAGCAGTCACAGGAGATGATGAAGGTGCAGACGGATGGATGAGTCAACAAAGTGAAAAAATGGATCAGCGTAGAGGTAGAGGAAAGACAGCGAGATTTCTTGAACAAGATTAGTATCATGGACTATCAACGTAAATCAAAAACTGTATATTTTAAAAGTTCATGCAAAATGAAAGAAAATTTTTCGTATTTAGAGCTTGTATATTACTAATATTTAAATATTTATCTGAAATAGATGCGCCAGGTTTAAAAGAAATTCTTAAAATGATGTCCAACAGTTTCAAAAACTACAAAGCTGTTAATTATTTGCAGTTCGACTAATGATTTCAAAGAAAAATTTGTTGATGAAGTTCATGTATTACATGCCATGCTAAATATCAAGCATTCTACAATGACAAAAGAGTCACATTTCAACACCACAATACAATGTCTTTTAACAAGCCCGTTCTCTTCTCAAATTGAGATATTCTTTGCAATGTTCCACCCATCCCAAAACTTCAAAACTTTTTTATGAATAGCGTATGAGGAACACGTTCAAAAGCCTGTTGCAAATATCAGGCAATCATACTAGGAGTTGCTATGTGGTTAAGCGAGGTTTCATAAAGAAATCAAACTGATTATAGTAGATTTGCTGGCTGAAATTAAAAGGACGAATAGGTAGTGAGCTTGAAACCAGTGCATTATGAATGATAATGCTAAAGAGCGACAATAATTAATGGCATGCAAAATCAATGTGTTCGTAAAACAGTAGATAACAAATACCTCTAACCAAGATTGAAATGCCTCAGCAACCCTAGAAGCAGGCACCTGAGGACAACAACTATATACCGGCTTCTCTAAAGAAAGCACATAATTGCGATTCAATTTCACATTCATGATTTTGTTAACGACTGAGTCAATTCGACGATAACATGTTTGAAGGACCTTTCCTTTGAGAGCTAAATCAGAATCGTATATTTTAGGTGAAATTCCATTTTCATATACCATGGGAGCATTTTAAGGAATAGAACAATGAACAGAATATTTACCACATATGTAAGCAACGCAATTAGAAACATTTCCCAGTAGATGGCTGATAAGCTATTCAAATTCATTTTTGCCATAAATAGTTCTGATATGACAGGGACTCTGATCTTATTGTATATGTTGGAAGGAACTTATTGAGCTGTTGGAGGAACAGCTCATGGCGATGTTTCGATGCAGGTTGTCCAATCTCTTATCGACCAGTTCAAATCGAAGAATCTGCAACTTAATGTTTCAAAGTCCAAGGAAATTGTCATTCATTCGAAGAAAAACTTAGGATATCCTGTTGCATGCATCCCGGGTGTTCAAAGAGTGGATAGTATGCGAATACTTGGTATAGAGTTTGATGAATCATTGACGTTCTCAAAACACGTGAAGAATATCACAGCTGCTGCAACATCTTCTCTTTATCTGATTCTCAGGTTGAAACATCTTCGGCTTAGTCATGATGAATTGAGTTTGCTTTATCAGTCTTTGGTCCTCTCCAAGCTAACCTACGCTTGCTCAGTGTGGGGAGGTCAGTCGGTAATTAACGATAAGAAAATAGATGCGGTACAGAGGAAAGCTGTTAGACTTGGAATCATCAATACCTTTGTTCCCATTAAGCAAATTATTGAAGACTCTGACAGGAAATTATTTGCCACAATTACGAAATCTAGAAACCACCCGTTAGCCAAATTTATTCCCATGAGATCTAGGTACTCGGAAGACCACCTTCAGAAATGCTGGTGGCGTGTCCAGGAAAATCTTCCCCGACAGGTTTCTGAAAATGTACTGAATTAGCATTTGTTGTATCTTTGTAGTGTCTTTCATGGATGTTAATCTGTGATTAAATAAAAGTTCTATCTATCTATCTATCTATCTATCTATGTGAATTTCTAAGAATGATTTCACTGTTCTCTGATAAAATTCAATTTCTCCTCGATACTGGATTTAATTTCGTGTTTTGCTATTTAGAAAGAACTTAAATCTGATCCATGATAATTTCAATTTTACAATCTGCATTTCTATGGAAGTCCACATTTGATCCTTTGTTACTTAGCATATAAGGTTACTATTGCAGCGAAACCGTATGACTTTTTATAGTGTCATATGATTGACTTCATTAAGCATCACACTATATTTATAAAATAATGATTTAAATCAGTAGACCTTACAACGTTTATTAGCTTAATACGACTAGCTGAAGAGAACACATTTGAAAAATTTTATTACGTATTAGTATTACTAATATTCTTAGCATTGCAGGATATACTAAACAGATGCCATTAACAAATTACAATTAGCATGATATGATGATATTATCAAACGGTTGATACACGTATTGTTATTATGGGTATTATGGGAATATATCACATTTAAATTTTTTCCAATTTTAGTTATTTGCCTGGACGGCAAGCATCTTCTACCAATCGAAATCTTTTACGTTACCCAAATTTATTTTAGCCATTTTGTAATTTGATGAAATGTTTCAATCACTAAATAGTTAACTTAAGGAACATTTCATTTTAATGCAGGGAGTTCAATCTCAATCTCAATCTTGGGGGGTCAATCTCAATCTTTTCAAATTCAATCTCAATCTTTAATCTTGCCAAAAATCAATCTCAAGCTTTTAAATTGTTAATTTTTTTAGTGTTATTCTACTTTTTGGCAACTAGAAATATTTTGAAATGACGTTACTGTAAGCTATTACGTCAAATTTTATTTAGATTATGAATCAAATTTCATTAAATTCAATTCAAAATTCAAATAATAATAATGGAATCATTGGATTGGCTAGTGATAAATGACAACTATTGAAAGTCGCAGTTAGTTATATATACAGTTTTAGTTTACAATATACATTTTCAAAATTTGTAATCCAAATTAGCAACTTTACAGAAAAAGTAATCAATGGATTGACCTAAAATTTGTACCAGAGGTGCGTCTCTGCCCAAGGAGGAATCCATTAAAATTGGGTGCTGATCCATGGGACACAAGCTGCATGGCGGATGTCTGTGCGCTTCAAGCACTTTTCTAGTTATAAATATATTTTAATTTTTTAATTTTATTGCTGTGCAAACGCAAATGCCATTTTAATTTAATGTTAAATAAAAATTTTATTAAAAAAATTTAGAAATTTCTAAAAATTATGAGATGACGTCACGAAAATGACGTCATTATATTGCGTCACATTTTCAATCTCATTCTCAATCTTTAGACTTAGAGATTGACTCAATCTCAATCTCAATCTTAAAAATAAATTCAATCTTCAATCACAAAAAAGTCAAGTACTTGAAAATTTAATGATTTGCGGTTTTCCAACTCAATATTTGGATACAAGAAAAATTTAAAAACCTCTGAGATAATAGTGAGTAAACATGATTTTAGTATTTATTTGTTAATTATGGATAGTTTATATTGGCGAAGGTGCAGAATAGTGCCAACGCGTATAAAATAAACACTATTAGAGGGTAAAAAATGATGAGAAATGCAATAAAATGCATGAAAAGTTTAAAATATAATCGATATCGATCGATAACTTTACATAGTAGTAGTAGTAGTACGTAGTAAAGGACTTTATTTGCGCTTAGCAACATAAATTAGCTACAACAGAGACACTTTAAAAATTGCTTGCATGAGTGCCTTTCATATTTCTCATTGAAGTACTCCCAGAAGAGTTTTGTCAGTTTGTTTCGCGTTTTAATGGATGGGTCGGCTAGATCGATATCTGTATTTGAAACGACGTAATTCGCTAAAACAGTAACTCTATTAAAGTAAAAGAAAGTCGTAGATTGTTTGTGTACATGTTTTGTCGTGATAAAACGCTTTGTACTATCTCTAAAATTATAACAGTCTTTCTCTTGTTTGATATTAATGTACGATCCTACATTTACAGAATATTTCCCAGTGAGCAACTTGTGCAGGAAAAGGATGTCTAGTTGCTGTAAACAGAGCGAAAAAGGAAGAATATGCATTTTACGAAGGCGGTCGATATATGATGTACCCTGTGTAATCCATTTCATCACGTGGCTTTGGAAGGATTCTAATTTCATAAGATTCGTTTTATTACAGTGCCAGATAACGGAGCCGTAAAGTATGATGGGTCGAATGTATGTGTTGTATAAAACTAGTTTGATATATTCGGGGAAGAGCGTTTTAAAATGGTCCACCTGGTATACGCCAAACGGAGTTTCTCTGATATATAATGGGACCAGTCTAGGTTCACAACAAGGAAAATACCGAGATCTTTTACATAATTTCCAGTAATGCGAATGTCAGTGTCATCAAGGATGGCTACTGGCGAGCCCCACAATTCTCTAGGACTGTTAAAGTAAAGCAACTCGGTTTTCTTTGAATTGAACATCATTTTATTATTACTGCACCAATTAGAAAGTGAAATAAGATCATTTTGAAGTTCTGGAAGAGAGTGGCCTGTAATTTTGGCATCATCAGCGAAAAGCAAAGGTAGAGAGAAACGACATACATCAGGAAGATCGTTTATGAAAATAATGAATAACAAAGGTCCCAAGATAGAACCTTGTGGTACTCCACTGCAAACGTTGATGTAATGGGAGGATTGATTATTGATCACGACACGTTGTTGGCGGCCTTGCAAGTAAGAGGATAGTAGACAAAGAAGAGATCCTCCAATTCCGAAATTCTTCAGTTTTCGAAGAAGAATACTGTGGTCAACCTTATCAAAAGCCTTTGCAAAATCAAGGTAAATTGTAAATACATCCTCGTTGTTATCAACAGCATCATATATTAGTTGAAGGTGGGCAAGGAGTTGGGTAACAGTTGATTTTCTTTTAACGAAGCCATGCTGTGCCTTAGTAATTTTTGCAGTAACAAAAGCATATAAACGGTTAAAAATTAGTAGTACGTAGTAGAGAGATAATTTATTTGCGCTTAGCAACATACATTAGCATACCACATTGTGTTTGTCTCCCTTCTTGAATAAAGGTCGAATGTCAATTTTCTTCCAGCTGTCAGGGTAAGTCTTTGATTCCAGTATAAACTTCACAAGATTTAAGAAATGTGGTGCAAGTGAGTTGTGTATAGATTTGATTACTGCACCGGGAATACCGTCAGGTCCGGTACCTTGAGCACAGTTAAAAAGTGCACAAGAGGCTTCATTCAGGGAGAAACTGAGTGAGTTTAGGTCACCATCAGTGAAATCAGAGAAACAGTTTTCTGCATCTGAGAAAACGGATGAAAAGAAGGCGTTGAAAGCATTAGCTTGTTGTAATGGTGTTAAAAGCTCATTGTTTGCATAGTACATATTCGGAGGTATCGTATTGTTTCTGTTAAGAGATCTGATTAGTTTAAAGCAATCATTAACGTGACAGTGCGAAGACGCGAAGCTATCTAGAAAACTGATAGTATCTAATTCGATAGATTCCAGGAGAGAGCGCTTTGTTGTTATGAGTTGATCAAAGCAACAACTAGTGGATGTTAGTTTGGTTTTGAATTTGTTTAACAAATGAATAGTATGGGAAGAATAATAAGCAGGCATTGTAGTTCGTTTGGACCGTTTTGTCGGAATGTTGTGAGTAATTGCAGAAAATAATTCTGTGTGCCAGTAATCAACATAATCTAAAGCTGTAAAATTGAATGAGAAGAGATTTACGGCGAGATCCAAATTCAATGACTCAAAATCAGCGCTGTTCAAACTGAGCTTCAAGTGGTTTGAAATGAAGCAAGGTTCGAAGTTGATAGAAATATGGAATGATATAAGGTAGTGGTCTGAAATGGTTAAGGCTTCGTCAATGTTCACGCGGTTATAGTCGCTTGAGTTTGTAAAAACGAGGTCAAGAAAATTTCCCGATTTATGAGTTGGTGCGTCAATTATTTGGTTGTATCCACCGTCGATTAGCATATTGATGAGGGAATGGTATTCTGGAATATCTCCACTCGGGAACAGTAGCCAGTTGTAGTTCGGTATATTGAAATCTCCAAGAATATATATACGTGATACTTGACGTTTTACATCAGCGAGTACTGTAGAGATGACATTGACAAAAATTTGGTCAGAGATACAGTTGCTGCTCGAGGATGGAGGGTTGTAAACAAGAATGAAAAGAGTATCCATGATAATTGCAGCACATAAAAATTCTTGTGTCGTATTTATGGGCGTATAAGGGATGTCGTTTTTGGCAAGTATCATAACTCCACCGTGAATACCAGATTTTCTATCAGATCTGGAAACGACACTGAAAGGGCAGCCGGGGAAAATATCACTGGTAAATTTGTCGTCAAGCCATGTTTCGGTGCAGCAGAGGACATTTGACCCAAGAATGTTTAGTGAGTTTAGCAGTTTGAGTCTTCGATCAAGTGAGATCAGGCTTTGGCAATTTAAGCAGCTTATTTTCAGTTGCAAAGTGTTGAGTCATAAGTTGACCTGCTCTCCGTCTTGATATAACTTTAAGTTTCTGATTTTTAGAGAAGATTTTTCAATCCCAGATTGAATAAGTTCGTAGCGTTTTCGCAATAATGCTCTTTCAGTTTCCAAATCCGATTTAGATAATCCTGGCAGGATAAGTACACCGTGGCTTTGATACAGCCTAGACTGGATCGATTTAGATACAATCGTTCTTGCATCCCAGATTGAGTTTAAAGTTACAATAAGTTTCCTACTTTTACCAGGAATTTTTTTGCCAACTCTGCGACAATCCTTAATCAAAGGATTACAGTTCAGATCTTTGAACAAATTTTCAATTTTGTCTTTATCCTGGAGCTGTCTGTCAAATTCAGGCTTTGAATCGTCTTCACAGATGCCAGTTATTCTGATTTCAAATTTGTAGCTATCGTCGTAAATGTTTTGTTTCGAAGTAGAAGATGTGGATTCAACAAATGGGACTTTTTCAACTAACGTTTCAAGTTTAGTAGTAAGAAGAGATAACTTATCCGTATTTGAAGCGAGAGATTCTTGAATGGTAAGCTGATCGTCGCATTTGCTGCAGAACCATCTGCATCCCTTCACTCGTCCGAGAGTTTCAACATCTGCCTCCGACAAATCGATGCACGTCGCTTGGAACCACCCAGAACATCTGTCATAAGAAAGCAGATGCATTTTGGTTTACAACCTTACAGCACTTTACGCAGTCGTTTGATGAAACGCTTGTTGTAGCCTTTCGCCCGCGTGTCATTTCAGAATTGAAATGAAAAAACACAAAAACTAATTAAACTGTAGAAGAAATTATTTTTAACTAAAAAATTACAAAATATAACAAAATATTTATAATTATCTAAGACACCCGTGAAGTACTTTATTTATTTATTTATTTCTACAACGAGAAATTGTACTCCGACATAACTTTTCATTTTTTCTTGGTATTCTCTATTTACATGATCATTACAGATCAAGCAGTTCTTATCGTTATTGTACTAAAAAATCCCAATGTTCTTTGTTATTACTGGCCTGTGAGGCCAGTATCTTCTGAGATGAACATTGAAATTATTTCACAACAGCACACAGAACTTCTTTTCTAGAAATTTGGCTCATTGTTGTTTGGACGAAGCTAAATATGAATAATGGGTAGCAGAAACACTAGTAATTATGAAATGTGTAAATCAAAAACTTGTTACAGGCTAAAAGAACTCACTTTAGTTAAAAAGAAATAATTAGCAGACAATACAAAATTACCATTAATTACTGACATCATGAGGAATTGCTGTTTCACAATATTGTAAATTTTTCTATCGATATTCGTATTGGTAAACAGATCTAAGATATTTTCAATCTAAGGGTTTAGTAGAAATCAGAAAGTAGCTTGCGTTTAGCTCTGTATTTTGTTGGTATTTGTCTTTTCTCTTCGAACAAAATCGGCGTTGAATGGAATATTTTTTACTGTTTTAAGCTTTTTGACATGTTACATAACATGTCCCTAGTGTCTCAAATAGATGTATGATTTGTGGAAATCAATGATTAGTGTGCCAATGTTCAAATTGTTGGAGTTACAAATGTCTACAATATATTTCAAGAATTGCTTAACAACATTTTGTGGTTTTTATGAATCCCGTTTAGATGGGCTATGTAATTTTCGCTAATACTGCTAAGCCTGCTATTTATCATGTGCGCTATAATTTTTAGGTCAATTTTTACCGATCAGTCTAATTACAGCATTGGTTCTAATTACGGCAACCCAATTCCACCGTTAGTGCCATAAATGCCATTTTGGTTGTTTTATATTACAAAATGTATTTTATTAATTTTACGTTTAATGTATTCGTAAATTTTAAATATACTCATTATTGTAAAAAAAATTTAGGATTTAGGTTTTATGGTTTTTATAACAATTATTGAAATAATTGATAACATTGCAATTTCTTGTGTCAATTTGATTGGTGCTTATATTCAGCTAAGATCTCTCTATTTTTAATGCATACTAGGATTTGTTTTCAGCTGCCATTCCACTATAATTATTATGATGTAATCTTGCTGTCCACTTCCTTTTAGTAAGAAAGGCAATTAGCAGTAATTCAATACAAATTTCTATATCATCACATAATCCCTTTTCATGAAAAAAGAAGCTGGATTAACTCAAGCACTTTATTCAGTTTTTAGTCTTTGGGACAGTTGGTTAAATCCTGCATCATATTGAACCAATCATTTTCCAATCCCAAAATAATTTTATATGAATTCTTGAAATTAAACCTTAGTCAGCAAACTAAGATAAGTAAAGTGACAATGACATATTAGGTAAATTTAAATACAATTACGCAAAATTTTCAGAAACTTTATAAAACATTGAGAAGCACTACACTATTGAAAAGGCTTAAATATATATTTATACTTTAATTTTGATCTAGTTTGAATAATGATTTATTTTCAAAAAAGAATCAAGTTAATTTCTAAAACATTTGAAATTTTACAAGATCCAGTAGTAGTGCTATTGAAAACTGCTTTAATTTCAAATCTTTTTACTATATTACCCATTTTCACCTAATGTTTTAAGGAGAAGCAAATTGAAATTTAATCAAGGGTAGAAACCATTAAGTCATTCCGAAGATCGTGACATAACTATTATGATTAGATAATGGGCACCGTAATTAAGATTATCATTTCTGTACAAAGCATTGCTGCTCTATCCTCACAGGTCGCCGAATTGAATGTTTGATCCCAAGTTTGCGCTTTTCGTAATACTTGATTTTGGTTTTTGTATTTGCAAGCAATGACTAGATAATCGCTTTGTAGATTTAGTTGCAATAAAACCATTTCTTGAGGAAACGTTGGGTCGTTGCACAAAATTATATCAGGGGATTTGATTTCTCGATCTGGTACTTTGTATCCATTCTGAATCCTGAATTGACACAAACCCGCAAGACATCACATTGTTAAGTCCCAACACACAATGAGCTGTTTTAATTTTTTCAATTATAGTGAATATATTATGTGCTAGTTGTTCTCTTGTACATTAAAAATTATAAAATTAAATTCAGCAAGTACTTGGCATTGCTCTGTATTTTCAGTGTTTGACTATTCTACTGATTCCATTTAATTTCATTACATTTATCTGTAATTTCTGGTTTTTTGTGCGTAAATATATTGTTGAGACTTATTTGCGAATTCTTGGTATTGCTTCCGTAACACTTTAGAAAATATTAGCAATTTATATTAATATAGAATATTGGTAAACGTTTAACATATTCATGTTTATTTATTAAAATTATTAGTCTTCTAAGTTGGCTGGTATTTGAATGTAGAATTTCAACCTTGAGATCAAAAATTTCATTTCTAAAAATTTATTGTGCATTTTAGTTTATGACGGATCCCAATTGTTCAATTTTTGCACTTTATATCTTGTTTTGTTAGATATCGAGACTTAAGCGAATATTTTTGCTAACTGATTCAAGTTACTTTTTATAACTAAGCAAAACCTCTGGAGGAGATGTTTTGGCAAATCTATTTTGAAACATGTTTAATTAAAAATATTTCTAAATTCACCTTCAGAAAATGTGACACAATTAACTCTAGATGATAAATCATATCATAGAAAGTCGTTCTTTGAAATTGGATTGGCAATTCATAGTATTTATTTAGATTTTATGATAATCGCACCCTCTCAATTGATGAGAACACTGTGAAAGTTCACTCTCATGAAATGAAGGAACAATTAAAGACTTATTGTTTCAATGAGATATCTTATAGAGCAGAGGGTTACTCTTTTGAATTTTGATAGAGATATCTCATTGTTCGAAGGGGATTTTTTGCAAAATGTAACTAGGAAGTTGCTATACGTCCACTTGGAGTGACAGAAAATTTCTTAACTACATGCAGTAATTCTCTTCTACATACTTCCTTTATTGGTATAATCAAGTTTATTTCAACAGTACAAAACATTTTTCTTACTCATCTGGCTCATTCAAATTGGTTCAAATTGAAATTAATTACGAGTAACCTGTCTATTACATGTTGAATTAACACAATCATTTATAGGTAACTGCTGTACTCCATTACAGTAAATTCTAAAATGCTAAATAACGTAAAGAGCTAAAAGAATTATAATGACTGATATCATTGGAAAGTAATTCGTTTAGTAGAATTTCTAAATAGTTTATTTTGCATATTTCACAATTCTGTTGCTAAATGTTAAAAAATTATATTTAGCTTGGTAAAAGCATTGCAAATAACTCTTTATTTTTTTCTTTTTTAAATAATGAATTGCTAAAAGTTATTTATTCATACACATGTATTTTAATCTGCTTTAAATACTCTTGTGAATGAATTTCCTTGTTTTAGTTTCCAATATTTACAGTCTACAAAGGGTTTTGCTGTTGATTCTACTATCATTATTTAAAGATTTACATTTTTTCACAATACTTTACAATGCGGTGCATCAATTGCGCACATGTTGTTCCACATTTGTATACTCAAACGACACCCAACCTTTTGAAGTTGACTACTTGTGAAAAATGTAATGTAATCGTTGATAAGTATGTAGAATGGGAGCATTTCTTACTTGATGTTTTACTTCTAAGGTATGAATTTTAAATATTAATTTTTACTATGGTCGCGCCTCTATTTACATACAATAACGCATGTATTTATAAAGCATTATACTTAATAACATCTCATATTTAGGTTACCGGCCTGTCGTCATTTAATTTTCAATACTCCTACTGCACGTTTGGAATTCAAATTTCTACTATTAGTGTCTATTAGTGATGCTTATTATAATTGGTGTGTCGTTGAAAGTGGAGTGTCATGGTACAGCGCCCTTTCACTCCACAAACCAGAAACGCCATCTCCTCTTATTAATGTAAACAATGTCACATTGATTCTATCTAATTCTGACGTAACATATTTTTAAATATTTAAAAATTTGTAATGTTCCTCTACTTCCAATCAATGTGACATTTATAGAAATCAATTAGTAAAGTTATATTGCGCAACAGTGATAGATATGCAATCCTTGAAGCTCAATTTTATAATTTCCTATTCATCAGTATATGCTTAACTGCGGCCAATATATTGGGGTGTATGTTGATGTTTCTCATTCTTCAAAAATCATTACCATTTGTTGATAAAAGTTTAAACTGGCGAACTGCATTGCGTACAATAGCCTTATCTCGGATTGCTAATATTTTTGCACTGGTTTTATATATTTGGTGTAGAGAAACAACCGAAGGAGCTGTTGTAATTGCATTTCTTAAGGTTAGTCACTAAAACATGTTATTTAAAACAGTACGAACATGCTTTTTTTCAAATATGGACAATAAATTATTCGGTATTTGTGAAGTACATATTATATCTACCGTGAACTAATTGATAATATTAAAAATTCAACAAAGTATTATTGTAAAATTTCCAAAAATATAAAAGGCTATTCTGAAATATGTTCGAAATTTAGTCTTAATTCTTAATTGAGGGTTTCATAAACGAGTTACCTGAAATTCCCTGCAGATAATACGATCTTGTTTCATTTGTTCATTTAAAAATTTGATACATGTTGAATACGTTTTCAGTCAATATATTATTTCTTTAGATGTACACGTTAATGTCATGTTTGGTGTTTGTAAAGGCTCTTGTGAATCATTGGTTTGTGGCAGAACTTGTGGTCTCGGTTGGCTATCTCTTTGAATATATTGTTTCTTTAATTATTTCTTAAAATTTTTTGTATTTACGCATTTGATAAGATTTTATATTTTTTGTTTGTTTTCAGTTTGTTTGTAATTGAAATTTAGAAGTAGCTTTAAAAAACTTACGTTACTGACATGATTTAGAATGACTGATAATGTGGATTTAGCTACTTTAGGCGAGGATGATGATTTTGAGGAGTTTATAGAGGAAGGTATACTTTTGTTTTATAGTAGAATCTACTGATATTGTATTTAGAATGGAAAGATGAAGAAACTGAACAAGCAGCTAATAAAGACGATCCTGTTTGGAATGATGACTGGGACGATGATGATATTGAAGATGATTTCACCAAAGAACTAAGGTCATTCAGCTTTGATTTTATACATTTCGCATTGATTAGTGATCTAGTTTTAGAAATTACGTAGTATGATGGCATTAATTTAGCCATTAGATAAACAATTCCAGTCAACTGTGTTGTATTCTGATCATGGAAACTGACATTTTTTCCACCCATTCAAACTCCTAAAGATTGCGACAAATGTAACCAAAAAGTGGATTGACAACTTGTTTCTTGAAGCTGCTGTCTTTTTCAATCTATTTAGCCATCTCTAAAGAATCATTTCATTAGCCATCTTCAAGTTTTTCTCTTCCTTATGAAATCTTCAAATTTAGTTGTATACTTATCTTTTCTTCAGAACATTAATTTTGTAGACTTTTCATGAAATCGCAATTCTCTTACAAACTAGCATCATCAAAAGTTAATACTTGATCATATTTCAGTAATTCAACTTTTTCTTGCTGTCAAGAATAATTGGTTTGCACATTACAATAACTCTCACACACTGAAAAAAAATAATTGAAGTAGTACATAATGAACTAGTCTGAACAAATTGTATAGATATTTCAATAGCTTTTACTTTTCTTTGCAGAACAACTGATTGACTTGTACTATATAATTCTAATTTGAAAATGAATAGTCAAAATATTCCCATTCTTGTAGTTGTTCAACGCTGTTCACTATTAAACTTGTTTTATGAATTTTTCATGAATTTTTTCATTTTAGAGCTGAATTAGAAAAACAGGGTCACAAGATCGAAGCAATGCAGACTAATTGATTACATTCATTTGAGTTTTTGTAAATGTTTTTTTTTCATTTCCATTGTACTTGGATTTATTATTTTCGTTTTAAATTATACGACATTGTACGATTTGATTCGATTTGTTACTTTAATAAAACTTATTCACTTATATAATATACCTTCTGATTTTTAGAAATTCAATCAATTTTGGATCATTCCGAATTTTGGATTGTCTATATTCACTGAAATGTATATTCAACTGTAAACAAACTGAGAAACTTTTTGAATAGCTCAAATTTTGTTGAGTTATTTCGTATAGACAAAAAATTTAAATTCAAAGTCAAAATTGATGTTTGATAATTCTTAGTTAAGCAAAACACAAATGTTTTACTGCTGTAAAGTAGTGAATTATAATGGTAAAAACTATAATACTAAAACACGACCATTTAATATATTTTAAAACCTAGGCAAGTATTACGGGGTGAACGTTTACACCAAAATTTACCTTTCATTTTGCAAAATACAAAATTTTAAAAGCATTCTGTATACTGAGAAATATATTGTTTGGTACACTTAGCCAAGCAATATCAAGTAATTTGAATTTATTGAGAGGGTTTTCATAATCCTTACAATACAAGTTGAAGCCAAAGAAAGATTATATATACTGAAATATTCAAGGTGAATATTAAAAATAATGTACAGATCTATACTACAAAAAGTAGTGTAAATATTGACAAAATTCTGTTTTGCATGCCTTGTGTATGAAAGAAAGTTGATTTTCTTGATCATAGTTTCTATTTATAAAATTGAAAAGTGTTTAGCCAGGAGTTTGTTATTAACAAATTAAAGAGGAAAATTGAATCACAGAATGCATTACATTAAAAAAGGCTGTGCAGCAAGCGACAATTTAGGATCCACTGCTGGTTAATATATAGTTAAAGGATGTAAGTAATGACATTCTACAATATTCCGATGAGCAAATAACATGCCACTACATTTAATATTTGGGTAAATGACTTAAATAATGAAATTCTACAATGTTCTGATGACACAAAAGCATTCCACACTAGTAACTCCGTTAAAGATTGAATATACTGTTTACCTTTAAATTAATTTAACTCAATTTCAAATTTAACCAAGTCAATGTCAAAAAATCTAAGTCAAAGTCATGAATCCAGAAAGTCTTTCTAGGGCCACTCCATAGAAAATATGAAGCACGTTTTACATTTTTAATGAAAAATAAGGTTTTTTGAAGTTAATTTATACTTTGCTTCATATTTTGTCTTCTTTATTAGTACCATGATAAAAGATAGCAAGGAAATATTAATATTAGTACATGGAAGTGTTGTTATTAAGTTTAAACATCACCAAAAATAATTTCGCATGCCTGTTATAAAAAAGTAGAGAGATGCTCACCAGCTATTATATATTTATATGCATTAAATATTTTTCCCATATATATATTATTAAATAGAATTGAATTATCAGCAACATAACTCCTGTATACGTTGCGATTGATCCTAACAACATGATCAAAACTTTCTTGATATTCTTGAATCCTACAAAGATTAATATTGTCCTGAAAAAATTCCTTGTTACTAATCATTCTCGCAAAAACATAAAAAATGACAAGCCTTGGATTTCCGATTTCTGCAAAAAATTAATAACAAAAAAATGACGCTTTTAAATTTTTTCTAACTCCTGAAAATTATGAATTATACAACAAAGCTAGAAATATTCCTAATATAGAAAATCGTAAATCTTACAATGAGTATATTACAATGAAAATTACCGAACCAAAAGAGTAAATATAATTGATTAACGAAATCTCGAATTGTACCAAATCAAAATCTTTTCCAATAGAAAAAATTTCCAATATTTTAAATCAAACATTTGCAAATCTAGTTAATTATGACGGTCGTCAAACAAAATTCCAGGAAATAAATCCTAATAGGGACATCCCTGAATTTGGTTTTCGCTTTATAACAAGTTTTGAAGTAATTAAAGCAATCAAGAAACTAAAATCAAACAAGTCAAGCGGCCCCTCGAAAATTCCAATATGGTTACTAAAAAACAATGCGAAATATATTGCCGAACCTTTAAATTATATCTTTAATGAATGCTTA
The DNA here is from genome assembly GCA_900660155.1 of Hofstenia miamia. Taxonomy (NCBI): domain Eukaryota; kingdom Metazoa; phylum Xenacoelomorpha; order Acoela; family Hofsteniidae; genus Hofstenia; species Hofstenia miamia. The sequence goes on from CABFPE010000424.1 coordinate 583,536, forward strand.
AAATGGCATATTTTTCCCGA